>VYZP01017065.1:0-159996 GCA_013400635.1 Hypocryptadius cinnamomeus | reverse complement strand
TAATAAAGTGAGTGTTCAGCATTCCAAAGCCATGGAATCAGATGCCAATCTTTCCCTTCATCAAGGGTCCAGATTTTACAATTCTCAGGGGTCTCCAGATTTTACAATTCCTCTGTGAGCAGCAGCCAGGGGCAGGGAGGTGCTGGCAGTGCCCTGGGTGTGCATGGCCCTGGCACAGCTCCCTGTGCAGCCGCAGCAAGGACCGTGCCACCCTCTCTGTGCCACCCACCCTGAGGGGACAGCAGGAGGAAAGGAGTGGGGACCTGGGGGACACAGTGCCCCAAATCAAACCCTCAGAACTAAAATCTCACTCCTGTCTAGCCTGTAGCGTGCAGCCAGCCCCACCCACACAGCCCTGGTGGTTTGCTGAGTCCCTTTTCTCGGGAGTTTGTTCCACATTAGAAACTGAAGATCTCCTTGAAGCTCCTTTAACCCATCCCCATAAGACATCTTAGTTTAGGCAGCCACCAGAAAAATAGCACCAATTTGTGCTGGCAGCTCCCCAGCATCAGGTTTTTGCTGCAGAGGGATGCTCTGGAGAACTCTTCTTGCACATTTTCTTGTTTACTTTCTCCCCTTACAGCTCTTTAATGAGGAAATACTCCAGGTTTGAATTTTCTCTCCCTTTAAATATTGATTCATACATTGACTTTAATGGGAGCAGAGTTGGATAATGCTAATTAATTAATAATTAATACTAAATAATTCCTAGCCTAACCTAAATTACGGATCAAAAATCCACTCACGCTGGCAAAGCTATTTAACGGAGGAAAACTGGAATGAGCACAGTATTTAAGTTCTTCTCTAAAAACTATCCCTGTCATCTTTCTGCCCTCTCTAAAGATTACCTTTCCATCAGTGGTTTGTCATTAGGCCACCTAACTGAAATAGATATCAGGAAGTTTACTTTTATTTTCATGGGGGAGTCAGGCATGCTGAACCTAAATAGAATGGAAGATTTTTGGAAAGGCAGATCCTTGGACCAGACCATTAACATGCTTGCTGAGAGGATGAAAAACAAAGGTAGCACTAGAGCAGGATGGTTTTTTCTACTGCAACAATTTTGTTTTGTACTTTAGATACCATATAACCTGTTTGAAAAATCTAAAATTGAAAATATTTATTCATTAATAACTATATTCCAGTGTCAGAGTTCTTCATTTATTAACCTAGACACTGATATTGAAAATACTACGTGTCCTGTGCATTATCATGACCATTATAAGAGAAATTTACATGAAAAAAAAGTTTAAGTGTTTCACAATAGCTTAAATAAGTCAGTTCTGTAGTTCTCTTTCACAAGTTTTTTTTCTATGCTACAGCTAATATGACTTTCAGATCAATTTAAATGTATTCCCAACTTTATATCACGTTGAATAGTGTTACTCCATACAGAATATATAAAATATAAACTATTCTTCAGATCTCAAAGGGGAACCAGTTCACATTTTTTGAGGGCAGAAATGTTGGTTTAACCTTTGTCAACACCTGGATGACACAAAACACAGAGATGGTTGAGATACCTGAAGTTTGTCTGCTTTTGGGAAGGAATTCTGTCTGTGCTCTTTCTGTCTCTGCATAACAGGAGCCTCATTTTTGCTCCTGCTCCTGTGCCAGTGTCAGTGCTGGCAGCTGAGGAGATGTTTGACTCCAGCTCTGACATCAGGGTGATAGACAAGGCTGCCATGCTAACAAAGGCTTGATCACAGTCCTACACTTCTTGTACAAAAGAAGGGTTTTTTTCTTTCTGCCTTTCCTTTTTTTTTTTTTTGAATAGAACACAAAGTATGAAGGCTCATCTAAGTAGGAAAGATTCATCAAAATCTCTAATTAAACACATGACAGCTGGTGAATTAGAGCATTCTGTCTTAGTGCTGCCATCCTATAATACTTCATAATCCTGAGAGTCCAAAGTATGAATTAATTATGCTTATAAGTATCCTGATAGCCAACTAAAGGGGAAAAATAATCAAAAGCCACCCTGAGAGGTCTCTGAGAATGTAGGCAGTGCTGTTAATCACCAGTGACTATGACCAAATTATTCCCAGATTACCAGGCTTTGGAGAAGCTTTGAGAGAGAATATGCTGGTTTTACAGGACTATCTGGGTAAAGAAACTGCTTGTTTTTAACATAATGTGTTAGAAAAGCACTTTTAGAAGTGTTGTGGTTTGACCCCAGCCAGCAGCTGAAGCATCACGTGGCTGCTCACCCACTCTATCCCCAGTGGGATGGGGGAGAGAATCAGGAGGATAAAAGTGAAGAAATAGGAGCAAATCAATGGATCTGGATAAAACTAGTTCAATAGGTAAAGCAAAAGCTGGAAAGCAAAGCAAGGAATTCATTCTTCATTCCCCTGGGCAGGCAGGTTCAGCCAGCTCAAGGCAGCTGAGCTCCATCCCTGACTTGGGAAGACAAAAATGTGTCAGCCCTGCTCAGCAGTGACCAGACCCCCCCTGGGTTACCCTCCCTGTGTTCTCACCCCTCTGTTACCATCCCTTCATCATTTCCAGCACAAACCCAAACCACAGCCCCTTGCCAGCTACTGGGAGCAAGCCTGTGCTCTCCCAGCCAAAACCAGCCCCAAAAGCCACGTGTTAAACACCAGCTGCTAACATCTGCCACAGTTCTCAGCCCTGCAAGGATAAACTTGATAAAAAAACCCCTAATAGTCCTGTTGTCTTCAAAAACTAGAAGTTTAGAGACAAATCTGTGCGGGTGTTCACGTGTTGGGAGTTTGGATTTACTGGTGAAGAGGTTTTGGTTGCTTGTTGCTACTTCAGGGGAAAAGGAGCAGAACTAAAGCAGGAATTTTCATGCACTTTAGAATTCTCTTAAACTGAAATACTCTGGGTTTTGGGCATGTAATTTTTTAACATTGATAGCCAGAGATTAAATGTTCCACTGAAACATTCACTTTAAAATTGCTCCATCCATAATCCAGATCTGAAACAGATATTGCTAAGGAAAAACTTTTAAACAGCCCTAGTGGTTTGTATTGAGCTGCTCTTTGATTTTTTTTTTTTTGCTGTCAAGACTTAAAGGTTTTTTCCCCATGGGTATTCTAACTTAAATTTTTCTCATTAAATTTTTTCTCACTAAAATCTATCCTACAAAATATGAAACATATATCATTATATTTCTGTTCCTGTAGATTTTGAAAAAAATTGGACCTGTAGGATAGATCTTAGATAGGCTTCTTCCTGCCTGTTTATTCACTGTTTTACTCAGAGGCCACAGAATTACATTGGAAACAAACTTGGATTTTTGGATGTCCAAAGTCCATGTACTTTTTCACTCAAAGTCCATATATAGTGAATTCTTTCTGTGTGAGGGTTCTTCCTCATTTTGCTCAGCAGATGGTCAGGTGTCAGTATCATGACTGGGATGTGAGGAGATGATTAATTTCAGACAAAGTTGGCCTGAAATCTCCTAGTTCACATATTCCTGAGTCAAGAGCACTTCTTTGGAAGCGTGTTATAGCTCTCTTTTGAAGTTGCTGTGCTTCAATCCACTAAAATTGCTATTTATTTCTCAGTTGTTAACTGGCATCATTCATGAGTTGAAACCTGGTTACTGTTATTAGAAGTGAAACTGCAATTCCTGCCATTCAGATGTTGGGTCCTTTTTGGACTGAACTCTGTATGGAACAAGAGAGGGGGGAAATGCCAAATATTTCTCATGATTAAGAAGACTTTGAGGAAACCAACAGATTTATTGGATTCTATTTGTAAGAAGTCCAGTGTTACTGAGAAAGGAGCCCATTCAGTGGCATGCTTGGATGGACAAGAACCACTGAGTAGCTTTTAAGTAAACTGATTTCTCTCTGTAAGGGTTCTGCTATTTTCCCTAGTCCATCTGCTGACCTGCCATTTTGATGTAAGAAATGGTGGAAAAGTCTGCTGATCCTGAATCAGCTACACAAGAATGACTTTCACCAAATGAGCCACTTTCATCATTCTGGTGGGCTGAAAAATCACTTGTCACCATCCTGAGAAATGCTTGTCAAAGGAACACAGAATTATTCAGGCTGGCAGGAACTGGGGGAAGTTCCTAGTCCAACTCGCCAGTCCCTTCAGCTCAGCAGGCAGCCAGTGTGGTCAGGTGTGATTTATCTCTGTAAGCCCATGACAAGTGCTGGTGGTTTTAGCTTTGCTGCCATCCTCCCTGCGTGCCTGAGCAGTGAGCTCATCCATCTCCCTCCCTTGCAGCCTGTCTGCCTCCTCCAGCCTCCCTCCTGCTGGGCTGGGATCAGTCACAGCCTCCCTGCTTGGCCCAGCTCTGCCAGCACAGCCCTGCAGGCTTTGTCCTCCAGGAGCTGCTCCCAGCTCCTGCACCCTGCTGCAATGTGTCTGCAAGGGTTAGGCCACAGTGTGCACCAGCCTGCCTGCTTCTCAGCTTGCTATCAAAGCCTCAGGAGTTCATCAAGGCCATTGGAACATAATTGTGCTGAATTAAGAAAGAAGAGGCTGAGAAACAGAATACCAAGATCACAAGAACTGGATACCAGAGGGCTGTGAAACACCTGGGCTGTAACCAATCACACACTCTGAGAAATGCAGGCAGAAAATGAGAGAACAAGACAAAGGCACCAATCAAGAAGTGTGTAGTTTGTAGAATCCATAAATGCATGTGCAATGTGAACAATAAACAGCTTCTGCTTGGTCATGTCGGTCAGTTGTTCAGGAGTCCTGGATTTCCCACAATAGCACCTTTGGAAGTGCTTGACATCTTTAAGCAAATGGTTTTTTTTGCTTAAACATGGCTTGCAATTTCCACTCTTCTTATCTCCAGCTGGCTGCCCAGGCTCCTCATCTGGCCTGTGTGTTACAAACAGTGGGAAACTGAAAATGTTGTGTTGGCCCAGCAGAGAACAGTTATGTCTGTGAGAGATGGGCACGGGCTGCCCTCCCCAAGGCACCAAACCAGCCCAGCCAGACACTGAAACATGCCATCATTTTAACCCTGGTGTGTTGCCCTCCCCAAGGCACCAAACCAACCCAGCCAGACACTGAAACATCCCATCATTTTAACCCTGGTGTGTTGCTCTCTCCAAGGCACCAAACCAGCCCAGCCAGACACTGAAACATCCCATCATTTTAACCCTGAGTGTGTTGCCCTCCCCAAGGCACCAAACCAACCCAGCCAGACACTGAAACATCCCATCATTTTAACCCTGGTGTGTTGCTCTCTCCAAGGCACCAAACCAGCCCAGCCAGACACTCCATCCCATCATTTTAACCCTGAGTTTTGTGCCTCAGCAGTTCTCTGCCACTGAATACACCACAATGGCAAAAAACCAAAAAGTGTACACTGAAATATTTCTAAACTTCACACGGGATGAAGTGCAATGCAAACGAATGCACACCTGCCAGAAATTTTCCTGGGCAACATGAAATTTGCTGTTAGGTTTGGTTGCCAGTGCAGGTGCCAGCAGATGGCACTCAGGAATCTGTAATGTTCTTACCTGTGGGGCTTTCTGTGACCGAGGCAGCTCTGCAGTTCTGGGAGCTGCCCCTTCCTCACTGCGGGGCTTTTGTGGCTTCAGGGGGACAGAAACACTCAATAGGGACAACTGGTGGCTGCCAGAGGTGACTGATATGTGGCATTATGTGGTTCATCCTTGACTGGGAAAGTACTGAGACCTGGTTTGAATGTTCTGAACTCGTGGCTGTAAAGAGAGCTGAAATGTTGTTTGTGTATTAAAATATTGTGTTGGCTTTTTGTTGTTTGTGTGTGGGTTGAGTAATGCTGTCCAGTGGCATAGATTGCATCATTTAATCAGTTTTCAGTTTTGATTACAGCTACCAGCAGGAGACTCAGAGTTGCCAACTGTAATTAAAATGTAAAAAACCCCCAAACGAAACCAAAGAACAGAAGCAAAAACCAGTTCAGAGATAATTAAAGCTGAGAAACGTTTATTTTCCTGTGAACTTTTGTACTGCTGTGCTGAGGAAAGCTGAATATTTTCTGTCTTCAAGCACCCCTGCCTTGGGTTGTTTGGATCTGGGGTTAGATCATCATTTCCATCTTAGTGCAGAACTTTGTAAGTGACTAATGCAGCTAACACTGGATTAATTTATATGAATACTTTTCAGGTTTGCAATGTAACACAGTTCTTTATTCTGGTCCTGTTGCAAGCAAAGGTAAAAGTTTTGCAGCATCCTCTTTCCAGGTACCACTGGACTTTTCTTTCACATTGGGAGCAAAAGGATAATGCCACTGCCTTGTACAACAAGCAGATTGACCTCCCTGGCTGCTGGTACCTTGTGCTTGGGCTTTATCATCTCTGGGAGCTGATCTGCAATGAAAAGATAAGGGCTGACCCTGTGTCTCGGGTAAAGGTCGGACATTTATAAATGTACAAAACCCCACTGCAAGGCTGTGCCAGAGCCTGGGTCTGTCAGTGAACAGAAACCTTTTATTAGGAATCCTGAGCTTATTCTTGGTTAGTTTATATGGTTTAGCACAATCTTATTTAGTTTAAATAACTTTGCTTCTTCTCTGGGCTGCACTTTTTTCAGTATTTTTCAGGTTTATCTTAATAGTCAGGGTCCCTCGGTGTTTTTGTTGCTAAACTCATTTGGGATCTCACAAGGAAGACCTGATGATTATAGATGATAATGATATTATTCCCAGCCCCCCTTTTTTAATGTTCTCACTTAGAAATAGCACAGCCCCCTCAGTAACAACATATATTTGCAATCCCTTGATGGGGACCCTGGTACTTCAGCCCTATGCTCCATGAATCTGGAGAAAAATGAATCAGTGGGGAGAACTTCTCTTGTGCACTTCTCCACCTGATGGACCTTTCTTTTTCCATGTTGGGTCTAAAGATGAAAAAAGGCTTTAATGTTATTCCTGTACCTAAAAGAGCTCCTGACCTGCAGTCAGGAAGTACCGGCACATTTGAGACTTTTCACCAGTAGTAAAAGAATTTATTTGTACCAAGGCCAGATGAAGCAGGACTAGAAGGCCTGGGCAGGCTAAACCTGAGGATCTGAACCATTTTTGGTGGCCTGCACTACAGAGAAATGAGTAGATTGATGTTTTTTTAATGTAGATGGTGATTTGCTTGAAATATTCTGAACTGTCAACTTGGCAGGATCTTCATACACTTTTGTTAGCTAATCAAAGACAGATTGCAGGCAGGAGCCATATCTAAATTTATTAAGAAAATTAATAGACCATTTAAATTTTACTAGAATTAGGCTAAGATACAATAAGCATTTGCACCAGCAGATCCTCATTAGCTGTGCCATTGACCTGGTGCCTGGTGTAATGGGGAATTGACATCTAGATTTGGGGACAATGGTGCTGCTAATGCGAATTTGAATCATTAGGGGGGAACAAAAGACTAATTTTATACATGTGTCAGATTTTACTTTTCATATTAATTTCACTGTGTGAAATTATGGACTATTATGGACTGCCAAGTGAAGGTTTTCAGGGCTTTTTTTGGCCTGATCCAGGAGTGTTGCTTGCTCTCTATTCTGTGAATCTCTGCACACTCTGGCTGTGAGGGGGAGTTTTATATATTAATTTATTTACATAATATTTTTGGAAAGTGATCAGCTTGCTAATCAATAATTCTGTGTTTTCATGGGTGTATCAGTCTGTCTGGGTTAGTTCACCATGAAAACAAATCCCTGCAAAGTTTCAGCAGATTTAAGTTGGGTTTTAGCATGCTGAAGCCTTCATGGTAATCTGTCTCTGTCTTATGCTGATATTTTTAAATCTTAGGAAAATTACCCCCTTTTCCTTTATTAGGTGACTTTTTCAAACCTCCATAAAGCTTCTGGTTGTGTAGGATACTTCCTTCGGGTGAGCCTTCACTTTCCAAGAAGCTGCCTCAGCAAGCCTTGGTAAGAATAAGTGTGTGCAGTGGGAATTAGTTCCCCCAAGAGGACTGCTCAGCACTTTAAAGAAGATTATATAATTGAAGCCCAATTATTCTTACACTATTTTTTTCTGTCTTGAAATTGCAACCATGATCAACAGTGAATTCTGTGTATAAAATTCTGAATACTGACAAGCAAGATGGCCTGGGTTTGAAAAGTTGATTTTTTGCGTCATTCACACGTGCAGGTAATGCTGAATTTAAGAATTGTGCTTTACAAATAACTTTAGGAATGGCATTGGTGATTTTTTCTGTGGTCTAAGGACAAGAATGAGGATTGACAGTGTTCTCAGTACAGCTCATGCTTTTAGCTGCACATGGCCACACAAACACACATTTAAAAAAGTATTCCTCTGCCCTTTTAGAGGATGTTGCATCTAAGAGGTATTGCAAATAAGCTGTACAGCTCTGAGAAGTTTCTGTGCCTGTTGTCCAAATACATTTAACTTCCAGCACCTCAGCACCAGCCTCAGCCCCATTCCCATGTTGACTGTCTTGTGGTGCAGGCAACTGTTGTAGTTGAGATGGAGACAATACAAAGCAACACACTCCATTTTCAGAAGGGTTCTAACTGTTTTTATTCTAGCAGCCATGCTTTTTATACATTCTTACAAAGCTCATAAGTTTACACTTTACTCATTGGTCACAAGGGACAAAGAAAGTGCTCATTGGAACAGGCTGTTGCAGGTTTCTCTTATTTATCCTTCTTTCTTTCTTGTCTCTGTCAACGACCTTGGTAGAAAATCCTTTCAGGGGCAAACATGGATCCTCTTCTCAAACTTCTCTCTGGCTCACAGAAGTCACTGTAAAACCTCTTCCACAGGCAACAACCAAAACCATTTGGCTTAGGGAACATGAGCCACTTGGGCATCAGCCCTCTGCTGCCTTCTAGCCACGGCTCCTCGTGCTGCTGGCTCTGCTCAGGGGCTGCGTGCTTCCCTGGGGAGCTGGGATTAGGGAGAATTCCACGAGGAGTGTGGATCTGAGCTGGTTCTTGCCCCCAGCAGTGGGTACCTCCTGCCCTGCTCTCCTGTGGAAGGAGGGGTTCCTCAGCTGAGCCCGACGGAGGGCGCGGTGCTCAGGGTTGGGGTGGCAGCTGTGCCTGCCTGTGGATCTCCTGAGATCTCAGGAGGTGCTGGATGCTCAGCTCTGCATGGCTCAAAGTGCAAGCCCTGCAGCTGAACTATTTTGGGCTTGGGCCATCTGGCTTCAACCTCCCTTCATTTCTTTGTGCAATCCAAATGAGTTTGGTCCAACAGGAAGCGATACAGTTTATCGTGCTGCCAACAGCCCAGGACACACATTTCAAAGCAAGCCAGTGTTTATCTGCCAGCTCTGATACAATATTTAGAGTTCCATCAGAGTGCCAGAGCAAAACTTAGGTGAGTGAATGTCACTCTTCTCCCTGGTCTGCAGCTTTCAATGTTTCTTATCTTCTCTCTTGCTGCTCTGCAAACTCAGCCCTTATCCTCTATTCCCTTCACACTCTCCTGCCAATTCACATGTTCTGCACTCCTGGCTGCCAGTTGTGTGCCCAGCTGCTCAGCAGAGCCAGCTCTGTCCCTCAGGCAGGAGCTTTTCTAATAGATCAGTCCCACCAGGCTGAGCCAGCCCTCAAGCCCTGCCGGTGTTTGCCATCCTTTCATTCCAGAAAGGACTTCAATCCCTTCAGTCCCAGTAGGTAAAAGCAGATACTGAGTGAACTGAATAATTTTCCTTCTATTTCAGAACTATTAGATATATTCCCACAGGTGCTGATGGCTGCTTTACAACTGCTGGGAGGGATTATAAAAGAAAGGAGTGAATGTTGTTTGTTTTTATGTAAGTTTAACCTACTTATTCTGTATACCTCATTTTCTTTCCTGTGATGTTCAGGCCAATAAACAGTGATCCCAGACACTGACCCATCTTTACAGCTGCTAGGGAGCAGCAAGCCTTTGAAAGCTTCAGCTTCTCATCCTGAGCAGGAGCAATCATTCTCCTGTTTTTCCTTCCTATTGAAGACTAAGACTTTTCTGTTGCAGACAGAGCCGACAGCTCAGGGATTTGTAATTCCAGTGATTGTTCAAAAACTTTTAAATTCTGCTACCTGTAGAGAAACAAAAGCTGGGCTAACAGTGGATGTATAATATGAAAATGTGCCCTTCCTACTTTGCTCCCCTTGGGCTTTGCTCTCAGGAGAACGTGTGGAACTTGCTGAGGCAGAGATCTCTAATCTTACTGAGCAATCATGCTGGTGCTAGAAGGATGTTAATGATGTTTTACCACCTAAGAGGGTGATGCAAGGAGAGCATTTGAACACCTGAGCATGTATAATTTAAATGTAATAAAATCACAATATGAGTTCTAAGTAGAAAAATTAGCATCACTAATTATTGCTTGCTGATGATTGCTGTAAGCTGTTCCTCAATCTTTTTTTTTTTTTTTTTTTTTTTTTTTTTTTTTTTTTAAATCCATGCTGTTAGTGGATCCAGACATCAGGATAAATACCTGACACCACACGTACTCAGCTTGCTGGCTGTCACCAAGTTCAGCTCTGTCTCTGTCAGTGATTTGAGGCACAGCTTGATTCAGGTCCCTGAGAGGGAAAGGCTGGGCAGAGCTGGGAATCCCAGAGTGCTCCTTGGGGAGGGAACCAGCCTCATTTTGTCCATGGGTCTCTCGTCAAAAGAGCAATATGGAATGGACCAAACCACCTCAATTAGTGCATTTGGGGTGTGAGATGAGAATACTCACATATCATGTGATACATGTGAGAATACTCACATATCATGTGCCCTGTTGAAGAAAAAAGTTATTTATAACATAAATACCAACCCCTCCTCTGCTGCTGCAGGAAGGCCTCAAGGTTACTGAGCGCATGTGTGACATAAATGCAGCAGAGCATTTTAATTAGATTCTTTCACCAGAACTCCTGACCTTCTGTGTAGCACATTAATGTATTTTACTAATTATAAATGCAATTAAAAAGTACTGAAATAAAATTAGGCGGATCTATCTAATTTACATTAAGCACTTTCAAATTATGCAGATTTTCAAAGTCTTTTTCTTTCTGTCTTTTTTTTTTCCCCCTTTACAATTTGTGTTTCAGGAAAAAATTGTCTGCATTAAAACAGCTGGAAAACAACCTTGTAGCAAAACAAATTTCTTTTCTGTGATTATTCACAGTGTGTGAGTTAATTTTGCAGGCAGTAATATGCTTAGCTGTCGTTAGGGCAGTGACTCACACAAAAGAACCCATATGTGCACTGGGTGCAGTGCTGGCTCCTCTACTGGCTGGGTGCTTCTCCTGTTTTTCCTCTTGGGAATCAGGCTCAGAGGCTAGGAAAAAATACTGATATAATGGTCAAAAATGGAGATTTATAAACAACAAACAGACAACAAAAGTCATGTGTGAATAACACAGGGGAAACATCTGGTGTGCTCAGTCATTAAGCCAGGCTGGCTGTTATCTCTGCTGCCTACATGTTTTGGTAGTACTCTCATAGAATTTTAGAGTTTTAGACATGAAAGTAGAAAAATAACAACATTTCATTATTATTTTTGTCAAGTATCTTAATGGCAGCAGGCACTGAGCAGCAAACAGAACACAATCCTTACCCTGGAGAGCTTCTGATCTAATTTTAGATGGGCTGCAGAAACAGAGGCAGCTCTAAGTACTGAACATAGATAGAACCAAGCTTAAAGGAGGGTAATTTGTAGAGCTACCCAGGCATTTTAGTTCATGTTGCTTATTCTTAAACCTTTTCCATAATAAAAGATTCATTTCTTATACCTGTTTTTTAATGAACATTCACTAGTTTTTCACTTAAAAAAGGAAGTTCAAGTGCTTCATTATTTTTTGTCCTGTTTTATCCCTTCCCTAAAGAAGTAATGGAAAAGAGTAGTGGAGAGCAGAGGAAGGAAAACTGAAATATGAAGAGATTATGGCAATTGAACCAACTCAGTATCCATCTAATGCCAAGTGTCATGCATTAGGACCATACTATTTTCTTGCTATTTTTTTTTTCTGTGTTTTTATTGAGTTTTGAGTCTCTCCCACTCAGCATTGAAAGTAGAAAACCAAGAATAAAGCTTTGCTCGTGGTGGGTGCTCATTTTTTGACCATCTGTAAGGTGGTACCACAGGGAGCACTGGGGTGGTGCTTTTTTGGAGGGTGTCTGTTAGATCTAAGAGAGACCAAGAATTTAAAGGGAGAGGAAGGCATGTGAGCTAGTTGGCTGGTAAAATTAGAAATGTAAGAACATCCCCCCTACCCCAAAGATCTTACTGCTGGACAGATGTGCATTTTCCTCACACTCTTCTAGTAACAGCAGGCACTGTGCTGCATAAAGTAGCCTTTGCCTTGGAGCAGAGGGCCCCTTCTTGTCCCTTTCCATGACAGGAACATGATGATTTCCAAGTGGAATTTTGGTCCCAAAAATTCTGAGCTTCTCCCCTTGGTATAGCAACCTATGTAGAGCATTCAGTCTGTATCTAACAGCTCTTCTGAAGTCAAGTAAATACTTCAGCTTGGAGAGCTGCACTATGCAAATCCAGGAGTTTTCATTGATGCCCCTGTTATAAATTAAGGTTTCTGCACGGGTAAGTGGAGGAAGGAATGGCTTCAGCTTTAAAACCCCCTGAAGGATGTGTCCTGTACACAATGGACACGTGGGGATGGGAGCTCTGGCCTCTCTCAGAAAGGATCTGATCTGGGGGAGCAGCTGCTCCTGTCCCAGAGCAGGGTCACTGCCAGATCCTGCCAGGACATCATTGCTGTGGCTGCTGAGAGTAACCAGTCCCCAGGAATCAGAAAATGTTGCTGTGTGCAACAGCCAGGACTCCCCTGAAAGAAAGTGCCAGCAGATCCCAAATCCTGCTTAGTTCAGATCGACCTTTAGGCTGGATTCTTAACTTGGAATGAGCCCCTTCTCTCAGCAGCACCCTGTTCTCAGGTGAAATATCATCCCTTGAGAGGCAATGCTCAGGCCATCCTCATCCCATAGCACTGTAAACCAGTGACTATCTACAGACATATTCACTGGTACCACTCTCCTGTTTGAAATATTAGCACAGGATAGTGTTTTGGTGTCCTTTTGGCACGGGTTCATAAATGGAAGCAGGAATTGCTGGGGGTTTTGGCAAATTCAGTGTTTAGGAAATGTTCAGTTAAGGACCTGGAATATTTGAAATGTTTTGCTTTGAGCTTTCTCCTTCCCCAACCCCAAATATATGTAGTGACACATCACAGTCAAAAAACCAAACATTTTGGAAATTTAGATATTTCCATAAAAAATACATATTGTTGTACAATCCAAATTTAAGTGAAAGCTTTTCTCATATTTTAACCATGCTGGGGTCTGCTGTCACATGTGGTTGTTTGGTACAAACAATCCAACAATGAATTATCAATAAAGTTTGCATTTAAAAAATTTATTTTTTAAAGTTTCTTTTAACATTGGATTGTGCATAGTGCAGAGCATGGTTATTTTAAATGTGACATTTGCCAAGGATGAGATTTAATTGTTCCATCAAGGGTGAATGCAGGGTAGAACTCCAGACTGGCACAGCCTTGGTAGGAGCCCCCAGCTGCCCTCCATGGCCAAGCTGGTGGTGTCTGCCAGCACTTCTGATTAGGAAATGAAATCCTGCCAAAGTGCTGTGTTTGAACATTGGTGTGCTCTGTTGGCATGAGATGGATTTAGGCACTGGGTTCAGTCCTCTGCTGAACAGAAATCTCTTTAACTGTGAAATTCTTCATGGGGAAAAAGATTAATCACATTTCAATATTAGGGGAATCAAAGCTTAAACTATTTATTTGAGTGTGAGGCTGAAAAAATATAGTAAGAATAGGGTATTTAAAGTTGCTCTCCTTTAATTATGTTTTGCTTCGATGTAATTATTCTTGCTCTTCATTTTTGTTAAACTTTATCATAGGGCCTCATCCAAAAAATGGTTTGGGGTTTTTTCCAACCCATGAGGATGTTTGCAAAAGAGTATTTGTGAGATGGGAGTTGGTAAGGCTTTGAAAGCCTACTTTTCTTCTGGGAATATGGGTCACTGTGCAAGGAGGATGGACGTGTGTGCCAAATTCCACCAACAAAGAGCCGAGAAGAAAAAAATATGAGACTTAAATAACCTGCCTAAAGTATTTAAAAGCCAATTATCTGTTTTCTATTTGAAATGTCATGTGCAAAAACTTTTAAGGCACCTAAGAGTGAGCTGGACTTTGCAGGCTCTGCAGTGAAATATGACAGGCAAAGTGCTCTGGGTAATAACTCAGCCAGGCTGGATAATGGAGTCTCTCACTGAGAGAGGGAGTGAGCTGGCTCAGACACTGGGGCTGTCCTGCTGGGGGCCTCAAAAATGAGATGTGGGGTCATGAACTGCTGCTTGCTGGGTGCCTGGGGGAGCTGCACTGGGGAGTGTGAGCTGGATGGGTGAGTGTGAGCTCTGCATTGAGTGTGAGCTCTGCAGTGAGTGTGAGCACTGGGGTGAGTGTGAGCTCCATGGGGTGAGTGTGAGCTCTGCATTGAGTGTGAGCTCTGCAGTGAGCTCTGCCCTGGGGCCTGGCTGACACTGGGGAGGTTCTGAACCCCAGGGATCCGGCAGCAAATTGACACAACTCGATTCATTTCAATTAAGTCCTGCCAATTTACACAAACTGAAGACATGGCCCATTATGTCCTCCTGCCTGCTCTGGCAATGAATCCAAGTGTGTGATTAAGAATATAAGAACGCTCATTACCGTTAATGCCTTGTGCTTAAAGCCATGAGCTTAAAGTTAAGCAGGTATTTAAGAGCCTGGTGGGATCAGCAGCAGCAGGTAGAGCTGCCTGTGCCCACAGCAGTGTCCTGACAGCAGGGCTGGGAATGGCATCTGCATTTCTGGGCAGCACTTTCCTCTTGGCCAGCTGGATTGACTGGGGTTTACAGTATTCTGCCTCAAACTTGTTTCATGGGTGTAAGAATAAGAGATGTATTGAATAGTTTCCTTAATGATGATCTTTCTTACTGAATATGATTTGTTTTGATCCAAAGCAGAAATCTGAAATTCTCTTTCAAACCCTGCCTTAGAGTCTCAGTATGACCTTTCACAGGTCACATCTTTCTTTTAGCTCATATAGTCCCATGAGTATAATGTTTATGGATATATTTTTAAGAAAGACAGAGCTAACATTTCAATTTTGTCGCTATATATACCAGAATTTATGCCTCAGTGAGTCCCAGGGTGCATTTTTCCTCTCTCTGTGTGCTTTTAAAAGCAGAGCCCAGCTTGCAGTGCTCTGTGTGCCTGGCAGTCTCAGCCAAGGCACATCCCAAGACTCACAGACATCCTTGTGTTCCTGTGAGGACGACTTGGCACACCTGAATTCCATTTACCTGTAGTGCTCCTGTTGGGAGAAGCCGAACCAACTCATTTGGTGTGTCCTCAGGAGTTGCAGTCAACAGCCTTGTGACAAAACCCAACACCTGCAGGGCCTGCTGGGCTGTGGGGCACCTTCCACCTGGAGCTTGCAAATAAAACAAACCATGGAGAACTCATCCAAATGTGGAATTTTACAAAGAGTTAATCTTACACATTATTTTCACATTATCTCTCATCAGTTATACATTGCTGCATTCCCTGTCTCCTGCCTCTACAAGCCCAGCTCAGGATAAAGATAAGGTGTTTGTCTTTAGGGAAAGTTAAAAAAAAAAATCTCCAGCTCTTCCTTGCTCACTAATCCAAGTGGAATTCACCCTCTCATTTCTGTGACAGCCTCACTTTGCCAGACACAGACACTTAGCAGGTGTTTTCATCATGACATTAATAATAAGAATTGACACGTTCTAAATGAGGAATCCCTTGTTGTGCCTGGTAGCACTGATGGATATTTGGGGAAATTGACAGCTCCTGAAAAATGTTTTTGCCATGACCAGCACTTCTCTGACAGATTTTTAATGGCTCTCACAGAACCCTCACTAACTTGAACACTCTTGCAGATGAAGTGGAAAGTGGTGAAATGTGCTGCTTTAACACTTTTGAAAGTTAGAGAAGAAACATGGAACAGCTCTGAGATTCACTTCTAAATCACAATCAGTTTTTTTTTTTTCCTGAAAATATTTTTTCTCTCTCAGTACTCAGAGACTGGAATGGATTAGCTGAGGGGACAAGCATTTGTTATGGTACACCAGGACCCAGCTATATAACCCCTATTAACCTTAATGGGAGCCACAAAGCTCATCCTCCTCATTTAGATGGAAATATCCCCCTGCTCCTCAGGGATCAATTGCTCTCGGGGTTACCTGGTTTCAGTGGCTCATTCAATGTGGGACTCGGTGTCATGACCTTGTAAGCCTGGGACTACAGGAGAGGGAGGACAGATAAACCAGGACTGTGAGAAGAGGGAACAAACAAAACTGTAAGCGAAGNTTGTGCTTAAAGCCATGAGCTTAAAGTTAAGCAGGTATTTAAGAGCCTGGTGGGATCAGCAGCAGCAGGTAGAGCTGCCTGTGCCCACAGCAGTGTCCTGACAGCAGGGCTGGGAATGGCATCTGCATTTCTGGGCAGCACTTTCCTCTTGGCCAGCTGGATTGACTGGGGTTTACAGTATTCTGCCTCAAACTTGTTTCATGGGTGTAAGAATAAGAGATGTATTGAATAGTTTCCTTAATGATGATCTTTCTTACTGAATATGATTTGTTTTGATCCAAAGCAGAAATCTGAAATTCTCTTTCAAACCCTGCCTTAGAGTCTCAGTATGACCTTTCACAGGTCACATCTTTCTTTTAGCTCATATAGTCCCATGAGTATAATGTTTATGGATATATTTTTAAGAAAGACAGAGCTAACATTTCAATTTTGTCGCTATATATACCAGAATTTATGCCTCAGTGAGTCCCAGGGTGCATTTTTCCTCTCTCTGTGTGCTTTTAAAAGCAGAGCCCAGCTTGCAGTGCTCTGTGTGCCTGGCAGTCTCAGCCAAGGCACATCCCAAGACTCACAGACATCCTTGTGTTCCTGTGAGGACGACTTGGCACACCTGAATTCCATTTACCTGTAGTGCTCCTGTTGGGAGAAGCCGAACCAACTCATTTGGTGTGTCCTCAGGAGTTGCAGTCAACAGCCTTGTGACAAAACCCAACACCTGCAGGGCCTGCTGGGCTGTGGGGCACCTTCCACCTGGAGCTTGCAAATAAAACAAACCATGGAGAACTCATCCAAATGTGGAATTTTACAAAGAGTTAATCTTACACATTATTTTCACATTATCTCTCATCAGTTATACATTGCTGCATTCCCTGTCTCCTGCCTCTACAAGCCCAGCTCAGGATAAAGATAAGGTGTTTGTCTTTAGGGAAAGTTAAAAAAAAAAATCTCCAGCTCTTCCTTGCTCACTAATCCAAGTGGAATTCACCCTCTCATTTCTGTGACAGCCTCACTTTGCCAGACACAGACACTTAGCAGGTGTTTTCATCATGACATTAATAATAAGAATTGACACGTTCTAAATGAGGAATCCCTTGTTGTGCCTGGTAGCACTGATGGATATTTGGGGAAATTGACAGCTCCTGAAAAATGTTTTTGCCATGACCAGCACTTCTCTGACAGATTTTTAATGGCTCTCACAGAACCCTCACTAACTTGAACACTCTTGCAGATGAAGTGGAAAGTGGTGAAATGTGCTGCTTTAACACTTTTGAAAGTTAGAGAAGAAACATGGAACAGCTCTGAGATTCACTTCTAAATCACAATCAGTTTTTTTTTTTTCCTGAAAATATTTTTTCTCTCTCAGTACTCAGAGACTGGAATGGATTAGCTGAGGGGACAAGCATTTGTTATGGTACACCAGGACCCAGCTATATAACCCCTATTAACCTTAATGGGAGCCACAAAGCTCATCCTCCTCATTTAGATGGAAATATCCCCCTGCTCCTCAGGGATCAATTGCTCTCGGGGTTACCTGGTTTCAGTGGCTCATTCAATGTGGGACTCGGTGTCATGACCTTGTAAGCCTGGGACTACAGGAGAGGGAGGACAGATAAACCAGGACTGTGAGAAGAGGGAACAAACAAAACTGTAAGCGAAGAAAGGGGAGAGAAAACGTTCTAAAGGTTGTTATGTAATTCATGTTAGAAGTTCCAGTGAGATGTAATTGCAATTAAATCAGCAGCACCCTTTTCAGTTCAATGTGATACTGCAGAAAATCAATACAAAGATAACAGTGTGCAGGTTCTTCTGAGAATTCTCACATTGAAAATAATTTTACAGGAAGAATGTGTCTAGTTTTTTTTTTGGTGGGTTTTTTTTGTTTTTTTTTTTACTTCCCTATAAAGAGCACAGCAAGATAATGATTGATCTTTGATTGTTCTTATTTTTGGCTCCTCCTCTCCAAGTTAATCATTGCATCCATAAACCTGAGCTGCTCAGGGTGGTGTTATCAGGGAAGCCTAACTGGAAGAGATGCTCATCTCTTTTTGAAAGTCAATTAAGCTTATGTGCCTAAATCCAGTGTTTATGTTTGAATCCCTGTTGATGGCTTTATTGAAAAAGATCTCCAGTTGCCTTTTTAAGTGATAGGAGGATTATGACTAAGTATAGCAAAAGCTCACTTCTATGCTGACATCTCTTATCTCTCACTGATGAAAATAACATGCATCCTGTGCCTCAGAAGAATTCTGTAATTAAGGGAGGGGACCAGAGAGGACCTGGCATAGCTGTGGAAGGAATGAGTTTATGGGGGAAGATTGTTCAAGTTTTTATTTCTGATTTGAGGCTGCCCAGTGCAGATAACAAAATACATGGAGGCTAAACTTTAAATAAATATTGTGCTGCCATGGGTGTGATTTCCAATATGCAATGTGCTTCCTTAATGTTAAAATTAGAACCCCTGCCCTCGGGTACAGTACAGCAATCTCAAAGCCAACACAGGACAAGCAGTGCTGGTTTCCAAACACCTCTCACAGCCAGAAAATTACAACAGAACTACAGACAGAATTCAGGAAAACTGTTTCCAATAGTTTATTTTTCATGTCTAGGAATAATCAGTTTTTTCAGCTAATCATGACTCTCTCATCATAAGACTTGGCAATTCTAAGCATGCTACAGCACCACTCAGGAGACAATTTTGTCTACTGCTTCCACAAATTATTCCTACTGTTTCCAGCACTAGAGCATTGTATGCAGGGACTGCAGGGATGAGAACAGAGTTGTCCTGATCTCTAAATTAAAGGTAACAAAGAAAAAACAAAACAAAACAACCCACCAAAAACAAAACAAAAAACAACAACACAACAACAAGAAAAAAAAGCAAAAAACTCCCACCAAAAAACCAACAAACAAACCCAAACAAACAAACCAACAAAACCCCCCCCAAAAACAATCAGAACCCACTTCTTTTTTGTTGGTTTTTGGTTTCGGGCATCATTTAGATTTCTTAGATGCCAAATATTATGATGCAGGACCCTACCTGGGCACATTTTTCAGTTATATGAGTACCTAACGTGTAAGAAAGAGAGTTGTCAGTTTGGCCAGGCATGGAGCAGCACCAATCTCTTAAATCCTGAGACTAGGGTTTCATGGAAGGGTGACTCTTCCTCAGAAGATGAGTCCAGAGGTGCTCCCAGGGACCCTACAGCTTGTGTCTTCTCCAGAAGGGCCCTTGTGACATTGAACAGCAGCCAGGAGCCTCTGCTCTGGAATCTCCAGTTCTGCATTCCAGCAAGAAGGCTTTAATTGGAGTTGTGTGCTGTGGGTTACAGTGGCACTTCACAGTCCTTTGTGCTGAGATTGTCTCATTTTCCAAGCAGTTTCCCTCGTGCTGGGAGTGTGCACACCCCATTCCAGTTATCCCATCTCTCCCTCCTTCCAACAGAGATCAGAGCACGTGGAAGACGTTGGCACCAAGCTGCCCCTCAGGGCAGTGCTGGGTGGTTTCTGCAGGGTCAGTTCCTCCTCAGAGCCGTGCAAACAGCTCTCTGGCTTTGGCCTGGCTGCAAACAAACCCTTTAGTGATGCTGGGCAGAGGCTGACCTGCCTGCAGCTCCACTGCTGGGGTCACACATCTCACCGACAGCGAACCCTCAGCCCAGGCTCCTCAGGAACCCCAGGGCACAGGGCAGGAACCAGAGAATGCTGGAGGAATTCAGGCTTTAGGCATCAAGGTGAATGTTTTCTCTCCGAAAAGAGAGTGTCACTGGTTCTTTGCATTGGTCACTGGTGCAGCCACCACTGCAGGGCACAAATCATCACAGAGAGCTTTCCAGGATTTGGGCTTCTCCACCTCGTGGTGTTGCAATGTGTCTGCAAGGGTTAGGCCACAGTGTGCACCAGCCTGCCTGCTTCTCAGCTTGCTATCAAAGCCTCAGGAGTTCATCAAGGCCATTGGAACATAAATTGTGCTGAATTAAGAAAGAGGAGGCTGAGAAACAGAATACCAAGATCACAAGAACTGGATACC
Organism: Hypocryptadius cinnamomeus; assembly: GCA_013400635.1. Lineage (NCBI taxonomy): Eukaryota > Metazoa > Chordata > Aves > Passeriformes > Zosteropidae > Hypocryptadius > Hypocryptadius cinnamomeus. Next base: position 139,673 of record VYZP01017065.1, on the reverse strand, counting down.
AGAGGGCTGTGAAACACCTGGGCTGTAACCAATCACACACTCTGAGAAATGCAGGCAGAAAATGAGAGAACAAGACAAAGGCACCAATCAAGAAGTGTGTACTTAGTAGTTTGTAGAATCCATAAATGCACGTGCAATGTGAACAATAAACAGCTTCTGCTTGGTCATGTCGGTCAGTTGTTCAGGAGTCCTGGATTTCCCACAATATCATGGTGAGCTGGGTCTTTTCTCTGAGCTCTGCAGGCTGGTTGTTCTGTTTTCAGACTGCACTAGAAATGCCAGTTGCTGGTGTGTAATCCCATCTGAATGCCTAAATTTCTACTTCAGTGGTGGTATCTCGGGATCTTCTTTGGAAGTGGTGATTTTAGTTCCAATAAATCCTCCTGTGGATGGTCACTGGGATTTTATTTTACTGAGAAATGGAATATAGAAATACATGAAGAAAGGCATTTTAGTTCCCCTTCAGAATGTTTTCCTGTGCTCTGTTTACTGTGGCTGGTTTGTGCTTTTCCTCCAGTTATAAATAACTGCTAAAGACTGATGTGTTTACTTTGTTCAACCATGGCCATGATGGGTCGAGGACACATTAAATCATCCTCAGGCTCTTATTTGCAGCCAATTCTGAAATAACCAGAGTAGTGACATAAAATTACTTCATACTGCAGGATTTTTATATTGTTTAAGCTTCTGAAGTCTCCAGTGTTTTACAACAACACACTTTAATGGTGAAATAGTGACAACAAAGAGGAAAGTCCATGTGGAATTGTCTAACAAAAAACTCAAGGTTTGTTTAAGTTGCAAAGATACGAAAAAGGGATTATTATTTTCTTCAGAGATTTTCCTTGATGAGTTTACAGATCTTGATGTTTATTCAGATTTAAAGTTTCTTCATATTTTAGAAATAGTGATGAAAAACAGGTACACTCTTATTCTGCTGAGATTAAAAGGGGGAGATGTTCTTTCATGGCAATTCCTACAAATACAGCCTCTGTTGGTGCACATTTGTGCTTCTGCTCTGAAAACACCATCTGCAGGTGCTACTGTTACTTTAACAGTTTGATCTGGTTTTTGTTTGGAGTTACTGCATGCAAACTTCTCTGTTCATAATTGTCTGCTGTCATCAAAAAGGAGAGTGACTGTGAAAATCAAACTTGTGCTCTTATATGTGGTACACACAGAATTAATGTGTCTCCTTCCCTCTGTCAGTTGTACATCAGCCCAGGATCTGCAGTGTCTCCTTCCACTAATATATGAGTAAGATTGTATCACTGGTTTATTGTCTGTAATTAGCAATGCCTTAATGATGTGTGTCTGGGAATTCTATCTCTATTTGTTTGTGTTAGAAAATAAATGGCACTCAAATGTGTTCCAGGACTGCTCAGTGCTCACTCTGAAGGTATTTACAGGAATCAGCCTCTAATTCTCACTTCACTTCTTTCTCAGATGTCTGAGAAACAAGATAGGCTTTCTCCTGAGGGTTAGAAAGTCTGACCTCAATGATGTCCTGCTTGAGAATGAGCTGCAGAATTTGGGACCATTTCTGGAACGCTGTGGCCTCAGCTCCCTTCACAGAGAGCAGCAGACACAAGTTCCCCAGGATTTTTCCTGGAGAAGCACAAAGAGAAGAAGAGAAAACAATTTTTATCTCTATTCCCTGCTCCTGTTGTTTTTGCACATGTGGAATGTGTTATGGAGATTGTTTACTGAGAGTGAGTTCTTAATTGGATTCTGGTGATGGTTGTTCACATTAATTGGCCTCGTCGGTCCAGGCTGTGCCCTGACTGTCTGGACACAGTCACAAGTTTTTCTTTAGTATCTTTTTAGTATCCTTTTAGTATTCTTTACTATAGTATCTCTTTAATATAGTATAATGTACTACAATATAGTGTTAATAAAGCAATTGTTCAGCATTCTGAATCATGGAGTCAGATGCTAATCATTCCCTACTTTGGGGGCTCCTGCATTCAGTAGAACACCCCCAGGTCACAGTGCAGTATTTAAGTCAAACAATCTGTAGGACATGATTCTTCCCTGGAGGAATGAGGCAGTGCAGGAGCTGGAGAGTCACCACACAAAAGTCTGGGAGGAGGGAGAAGTGCTGTCTTGAAAATCTTTTTGTTTGCATGTATTTCATTGAAATTTTCTTTCTCACAGTGGTTTCCATCCGTTTTAAGGGAAGTAATTAAAACCACTCAGATCCTATTTATTAATGCTAGTGGGAACAGTAGATAGTTTCAGCTGAAACTATCAGAAGTTACCCGAAAGAAAATTAAGGCTATGGACTGAGGGTACACTAAAGACAAACCTTTTCTGGAAGGGTTTTAAAGGCATCAGAGACTTTACCCATCTACTTCCTTGTAAAGGTAGATAATGTTATATTTCCTCTGAACTGCTATGAATTTTGCTACCCTGCACTTGGAGGGAACACAAACAAATATTCAAGTTCTTCCTGAGCATAATTTCTTGGTTTCCCTTCTTGGACATGAACATATCCAGTACCCACAAAGCTGCATAGCTGAACCTCAATTTTTTATCCATAAAACTGCATTTTATAATACTCTGGACAATGTTTTGGATGCTGTAAATTCCCTTGACTCACCTATTAAGCCTTGCCTTTGGTTTTGAAGGTGATTCAGAAAAACATGTGGCCTTTATTTCTCTGTAAGATGGAATTTCAGTTCAGCTTCTTTTACTAAAATTATCCGTAAATCACTACAGATCTAAGTAAAAAAGGTGAAAATTACAGCTCTTTAGAGGATGGATATGGGGCATTTTACACAGTCTGAAAACTATTTGCATAATATTTTGAAATGCAGTTTGGTGAGATAAGGCATTTTGTTTGTTATGAATAAACCAGTCTGAGGCATGTGAGGCAGTGAGTGCTGTCTGTGCAAAAATGGCCAGTGCAAAGGACAGGAATTCTGATCCTCAGTGAAACTACCTGGGTTTGATCCCAGAGCTATCTGGGCTTTTTCTCTCCATGCTATCAATGTTTACTGCAAAGAGGAGGGAAGGCAAGAGACAAGGGATGAAAATTCCATAAATGCATATTATTACTTTGTAATACAAAGTAAACAAAGCAAAGCTGTAAAGTCTGTGTAAAACTAAAATTTTTTCAGAAAATTTAAAAGAGGTGATGCCTTTAGGTAATAGAAGCTTAAGGTTCTAGATATGAGAGCAACTTCTCTTCAGATACAGAAATGAGTTCTTCACAAACAGTATTCACAAACCTTTTAAACCCATTAGAACATTTCATCTGACATCTTGTCAGAAACTGGTTGCTTTTAATGCTGTTCATAATAACACATTTTATAGCCAAATACTTGAGAGAGGTAAGGAAAAGATTTTTAAAAAAGCAGAACTGACTGGGCAGGGCTCAAATTTGGATACTCTGTTGTTGAGCAAGGTTACTCCTAATATTTGTCCATTTGCCCTGAATTCTTAGAGCTTCTCCTCTAGAGAACCTTCCCATCCCTCTCTGTCTTCATGGAAGGATGAGTGTCGGTCTCAGTTGCTGCTTCTGCAGGAGCTACAAGTAAACACATCTCAGGCTGACTGAAATTGGAATATTTCAGTGTATTGTTGCCTAGAACAAACCCTGTGCTGGTTATAACGTTTATTTTTGCCTCTGGCTTGTAAAGGTGGGCAAAAGTGGGTGAATGTGTGTGGGAGGTGGAGAAGGATCTGCTGTTCATAAACTCCCAATAATATTTTTTGTTTCATGAGGCCCAGGATGAGATCAGGGGGAGAGGTGGGATTTTCCAGAGCCTGCCTTCTCCACCATTCCATGGATATCCAAACAGGAACTAATTTTCTTTCAAATAGCCATAATTCCCATTCTATGCTTGCATGCCCTTCAGGGAGAGGACAACTACAAAGCTCAGCTTTTACAGACTCTGTGGTGTCAGGAGGATAGGCAGAGGCAGTTCATGTTGTATTAATAATAATGAGCATGAGGAGAGGCAGCCTGAATCTAACAACAACACACAGAAATTTTGCAAATATAACATTGTGAAGATTTATAATTGCACCAGATAGAATTCAATATGAATTCTTTATACCCAGAGTGAGTTAGAGCATAAAGTGTTCACCTTGCTGAAAGTTTCAAAGCTTTGTGTAATAATTCTCCAGGAAAATAAATAGATGCAAATTATTTTACAGAAAAACAAAGAAAATTTAGTTTGGTGGAAGAGCCTTTTTTAGTGTTTCTAACTGAACTGCTCTGTAGGACTTGGTTAAGGGTGACTCAAGGGCTGGGCTGGCTGCTGTGCCCATTCCTGCATTCTGAAATCTGAGTAAAAAATGCAACCTGTGTGAATTCATTCAGAACAGCAGAATTCTGACTGGCAAGTGATGCCAGAGTCTGCATTCTGTAAGTCAGTTACTATGATTTATTATGCCTTCTGTTGTTTCCAGTGCTTTTCTCTCTGGGTTTCTATTTCTTTTTTTTTTTTTCAGTTAAGTAAATTTGATAAAATATACCATCATGTGACAATAAGAGAACTAAACTGGAAAATAATTCACAGTGCAGTATTGATAAATGCCTGGTGCAGTAATAGCAATATGTCATCAATCACCTGGGCTCCTTTTTGATGGCATCATATAACCTAATTCAGGATGAACGTCCTTTGCTTTAACCTTGGTCGTATTTGCAGCTTACTCTAGAGGAAAGTAATAATCCTTCATTAACTGGTAGGTGTGAAACATTCTCTATCAAGAGGGTAGAGGAGGAGGCAAATGAAAATTGGTTTCAGAATGTGCCCTGAGTCAAAAATCAGTCTCTTTCTGCAGACTCATAAACTGCATAAATTAATATTATTATATATTTTGAAGGGTGGGTAAGTGAATGAATCTTTGTGTTTTGCAGCTTTGCTCTGTTTCTCTTTGTTGCTTTTCTCCATCTGTATTCAAATTTATATACATATAAAAAATTCAAGGACACATCAAGTCTTTGATCCTGCTACAGCTTTAATTCTTAAGAGCCTATATAAGACTGTGCTTTACATTATGCATTAAGGTACTTGTAATTAGGAGCTTGTGGTAATGACCCATTCTCAGGCAAAGTAGTGCTGTTCCTTGTTTTCCATTAACTGCATTGAGTGTTTATTTGCTGAAAATTGAGTTTAATTTGATTAGCAGGAATTGTGAAACATTTGCAACACAAGGTATATTAGCATAGCACTTTGTTTGTAATGAGAGCCAAAAAGCAGTTAGGGGAAGAGCTAATTACTGAAGATTTTCCTTTTAATAAGGAAGGTCTAGCTAAATTTTAGTACTCTGCTCTCAAAATCCCTTCAGCTTTAAGTGGTGGCTAAAAGAAAAACAAAACGCTCTGCAAAAGTTCAGCAGATGTTCTCTGAAAGTCACCATTGGGAAAGTCCAATAATTTACTCAAGAAAGAATTCATTTAATCTGAAAATTTGGCAGCACCAGCAGGATTTTCCACATCTTTATTGATCTGATAGTGGTGAGTGTTTGCTACAGAGCAAAGATATTAATGGTGCTCAGGAGGGACGCCCACCTCTTTCCTTCCCCACAGCCAGGGTGGTTTGTTCTGAACCAAGAAATATTCTCTACTCACCTGACTGGAAGCTCTTGGAAAGCTCATCCCAAAATCCCATGAAAACACTACTGATTATAACAACTCACTGGGAAGGTTTTCCCACTGTTTTTAACTGAGGAGCAGTGGTTTTGTCCTGTGTGTTGAGTCACGTTCTGTCTGCCTGGGTTGCCCAGAGTGTTCAGACTCCTCCTGCTCAGATGAAAGGTGGACAGTTTTATTGTCACCAGCAAGTTCCTCTCTGCCCTTCTGTGAGGTCCTTCAAAAGAACTTTCATTGGCTTGGTCAGGATCTTGTGGAAGTCTAGGTGAAACATATTTTCAGTCAAATAAGAGTCAACAACCAGGTCCAAGGTAAATAAACGATACCTTAGCATCAGAGAACATTTAAACCCTTATAAAGTTTAAATCAAATCACTTATTGATAAAATCAAATCAAATCCATGGGGTCCAGAAGGAAGATCCAGATCATTTGTTCATGGATCAAAGTGTTTTATTCTTCATGTTTTCCCTCTCAAGAACAGGCATTTCTCTCTTCTGGAAATAATTTTCATTCTTCTACCCTTAATTCTTCTGTTCTACTATTTGCATGAGCTGCCAATCAGGAGGTAACTGCGTTCCTCAAATAGGGTTCTCACCATCCTGGAGGTGTTCCAAGGTAAAGTAGCCACTTCATTAAATACACAGTGGCTTTTCTTCTCCATGTCCTCTCTGCCTGCTCCCAACCAAACATTCCTGCTCAGCTGTAGTCTCTTTTTCATTCCTTTATGTTCAAGCTAATTCATTTGAGCTGTAGTGATGATGTCAGCAAATAACCACATTTTTGTCAAAGGGAGATGCAACTGAGCTGACAGCTGACTTTAACCTAAAGCTGTGGACATTTTTGCACATCCTGTGAACCCCCAGAAATGTTTGCAGCAGGTGATGGCAGTTTAGCTGCCCTGGTGGTGGCAATCCAGGCCTAAATATTTCCTGCTTTATCGGGAATCTTCTTTTGTTAGTGCTCAAAACAAATTCAGGTTCTGAGAACTGGTGCTCAGTTATTAAATTTAGCCTGAAATTGTGGTTGATGACAATTATTAACATATTTTTATTAGTAGCTAATTAGTTGTGCTAAGTAAGATTTCTGAATAACAAGTTGCTTTAGATTTCTTTGTTTGGAGTTTTGGTGTTGTAGTAACATTCTCTCATTAACTATGTTTACATTACCACTACACCCTTATTTTTTCTCCTTCTTTAGCAATGGTTACTTTGCTCAGCCTGCTGCCAGATTCTTTTTTGTCTTTTGCCTAATTATCCTGCTTTGACTGGATAGAAATTGCAATTACAGTTAGCCAAATATGAAAAATACATCTCCACTCATCTTCTAACTTTTGTATTTGCTTGAAGTTTTGAACAAATTTAATCAGAGTTCATTTGCACCTGCTTTGTGTTTGCTTTTCCCAAATACTCTGGCAGATGGGTTTATTGGTATTCAATAAGCATGCTGGCATCAAGTTTTCAACAAATACTTCAGAATATTTGCAGAAAAAGAATTTTTAACTTTGATTATCCATAGAGGGCTGTTAATAACACTTATTTTATGGTGAAGCAGAGTTATGTAACTGTGTATTTACCAGAGACTGCTCCCAAACAAACTCCAACTCAGCTAAAGAATTAATCACAAAAAACATTAAGAGATTTGTTTTAGCAACTCAATCAGGGAGGTTGCAATGCTTCTCAACATCTTACTGCTGCTTTTCTCTGCAATGCCCATCAAACAAAATATAGGTTTAGATTTATTTCATCACCCTCATGACAAAAGCACATCAACCCCACAGCTGAAGTTAGAGCACAGCTCTGCCTGGATTATTATTTGTAATTTGTGTATTTGCCCACACAAGCTGTGGTCTATATAGGTGAGCATTCACTGCTAAACAAAATGCAAACAGAACAGGGTGATAAGCAAATTAGGGGAGATTGGGTTTGTGAATTCTTCTCTCTCTTTTCCTCCACAGCGCATTTTGCATTTCCCAGCTGCCCTTTGGGAGGGAAGGGGCTGGCAGTGCCCAGGAGCCTTGCCCAGGTCTGGCTGCTGCAGGCAGTGCCCTGGGCAGGTGCCCCACACCTCCCTGCCCTACAGAGGAGGCTTCCTGCTGCAGACTCTTCAGGAATGGGGCACACTCCCTCTGGGAAGCTGCAGGAACATTCCATGGGGCAGATCAGCACAGCCCCCAGCAAGGAAAGGGGTTTTGGGTGATTTTGACTCAGGACACATTCTGATACCAATTTTCATGTGCCTCCTCCTCTACCCTCTTGATAGAGAATGTTTCACACCTACCAGTTAATGAAGGATTATTACTTTCCTCACTGTTACTGCAGTTCTCTTTTCAGCTCTGCTCAGTGCTGTCTCAGCTCTGACAAACCACAGCCCCCAGTCAGCAGGGGAGAAAAGCGTGAAGACTCCAGTGGCATCTGCCTTAGAAGAGTGAATTGTCCTGCTAGTTATGCCAAATGGGCCTTTCCCCCTCTCATCTGGGTGTTTAGGAAAGCAAAGTGCAGGATTTTAGTGTGTATTTGTTTCTCAGTCTTCTTGCCTCATGACTTGTGAAGAACTCTTGGTCTTGCTGTGGTTTCCCTTTACTGTTACTTGTTATCCCTGTGTGCTGTGGTTTCACTGAAATCTGGTATTTTCAGTGTCTTGGGTTTGGTTTTCCAGTCTTCTGCTTGTTGATGCTGCCACTGTTCACACCGAAATGAATGTGAGTTTTCTTTTTTCCCAGGGTGTTTACAGACTACTCCAAATGTAGCCCAGCAGGATTCTGGTCTGAACTGAAATGAACTGTCATACATAGGATTTGTTTATCTCTTCACATCCTTCTGTCACAGATGTTTGTCCTTTGGCTTGTTCCTTTTTCTAATTATTTTTTGATTATATTTTTAAAACACCTTCTGTCTATCCAATTTCTCCCCAAATCAAACAGTGCATTTCTTTCCCCTTCACCCACAGTGATTCCCCCAAATCCGAATGTTATTTACTTCTGGTGGAAAGTGACCTTTATATGAATCTGTTTCAGATAGGAGTTGCACTTTGTTGCTTATTATTCTTGAGTTATAAATCCACATGTGCTGTGCTGTGTGTTGATACACAGTGTAAGGTGAGGAGGGTACAGCTCATTTTCCATGTTCATGCCCCAAAACTTCTTTCTGGGGTCACCACTAAGTCACAGGTAGATGATTGAAAATTCAGAGCGATACAAACACAGCAACCCTGACCAAAACAATGTGACAGGCCACCAACAGCTCCTAGAGCATATAATTTCCTTATTTCCCAGCCCGTCTGTGCAAAGCAAATGCATGAAAATATATGAATTTCCCCAAATCACATCTCAGACAAGCATGGAAAGAAACCGAAATTGGGCTGCTGGAGCTGTTTGCAACTTCAGCTTGTGTCTGAGCAGGCAGGGCAGAGGCACAGCTCACAGGGGGTGTGCTGCTGGATCCTCTGCACTGCTGCCTCCAGGCTGGGTCAGGAGCCTGCCCATCAGCAGGGCAGGCCAGGGCTGCAGACAATGGGAGACTGCAGAATGCACCAGGGGCAGATGGAGACAGGCTGGTTTTGGGAAAGGCCACTGCAGAATGGGTTCTACTGCACCACAGCTCTCTTCAGAGAGAGCAGGCAAGCACAACTTCCCAAGGATGTTTCCTGGGAATCAGAGTGAGGAGCTTCAGAGAAAGAGTAAACAAATCTTATCTCATTTGCTGCTCCTGTGTTTTTGCACATGTGGAATGTGTTGGAAGATTATTTACCTGGAGGAATTTGGTAATTGGATTCTGGTGAGGATTGCATTGTTTCCTTGGCCAATCACACAAAGCTGTGCCCTGAGTCTCAGGCAGACAGACACGAGTTTTCTTTTAATATTCTTTCGTATTCTTTGTAGTAAGTATAGTATAATACATCTCTTTAATATAGTTGTAACGTAATATAGTTTTAATAAAGTGAGTGTTCAGCATTCTGGAGCCTTGGAGTCAGATGCCAATCATTCCCTGCATCGGGGGCACCCTGCAACTTCCATATTATACAGTTATTATACAGTCTGTGTTTGCAGTTTGCTGCTGCTGCCCCTGCTCCTTCATCCCGAGCTCTGCGTAGCCTCACCCTGCACAGTCAGGAGAGACTCATGGAGAGGAACAGCAAGCATGCAGGAGACAGCACAGGCACCTCTGCACAGCCATTGTAAGAGCTGTGTGACAACTCATTGATATGCAAGTGCAACTGCTGCAAATGCTGTGAACTCCACAGACAAAAAGAAGATAATTTGACAGCATTAAGCAGAAAGCTCATACAGGGCTGATGGCAGAGAAAAGCACTTTGATTCTTCAGCTGTCTGAGCTGTTCAGAGCAGCGTGGAACTTTCCTGCAGCTCCAGGTGCTTTGCTGAGTTGCTGTAGCTGATTTCCCTCCTCACACACATTTGATATCTCAGGACAGAGCTGCTGGACAAACCACGGGGTCACTGTGGCTTCAGGACTGCTGCTAATGGTGACCCAGTGGGTAAAATAATTCCTGCCTCCAGCCCAGCCACCAGCTGGATCTCCTCTTGCTCTGCAGTTGGGATGCTCTGATTGCTCTCTAAATTGGTTATGTGAAATAAGCTGAGTGTGAGAGGGGAAAACAACACACGTGTGGGATGGTATTCTATTTGTGGGGTGCCCCTGCGAAGGAAGGAATGATGAATCTGACTCCATGTTCTCAGAAGGCTAATTTATTATTTTATGATACTATATTATATTAAAGAATACTAAACTATACTATACTAAAGAATACAGAAAGTATACTTACAGGAGGATAAAAAGATAATAATGAAAACTTGTGACTCTCTCCAGAGTCCCAACACAGCTTGGCACTGATTGGCCAAAGAGTGAAAACAACTCACAGCAGAAACCAATGGAACAATCACCTGTGGGTGAACAACCTCCAAACACATTCCACATGAGCAAAACACAGGAGAAGCAAATGAGATAATTATTGTTTTCCTTTTTATGAGGCCTCTCAGCTTCCCAGGAGAAAAATCCTGGCCGAAGGGAATTTTTCAGAACATGTGAATGCCACAGGGTGGTGGTTGAGTCCTTCTGGGGATGGGACAAGGTGGGACCTTGAATATTCTGTAGTCTTGCTTTTGGTGTTAAAAAAGGCAGAGGTTGAATTCAAGCAGGTTTGTGTTTCAAGACAAATTAATATGTAATCAATGGAATTGTTCAGGCAATCAAAGCTTATGCCCACAATATTTAAATCACAATTACAATAGGGAAGTTTTCTGATAAGCACAATTAAGAGAATTTCTTTTTCTGTCACTTCATTCTTCTAAATTAACATTTTTTTCCTTCCATTTGCATTTGGAATTAACTCTGTTAGTGTCATTTAGATAGATATTATTTTGGTAATGATGAAAGTTTTCTGATTTTTTTCATTCCTTTATTATGGGCCTTGCAAGGTTTCCACTAGCAAGAAAGATGTGAAGTGTGAGAGCAAGGGAATAATAGGGGAAGGTACAGCTCCCTCCTTTCCAACAACAGGATAATGGCTATCAGGGATCCTCTCCTTGAAAGGAGAAGTGGAGTATGTCTCTTACAAGTAAGAATATTAAAAAAATCACTAATACATGTTTTCTGCTAGTCAGACTTTCCTAGTATCCTTTCCAGTGGGGAAATTAAGGAAAATGTTTTAATTATTTTCAATTCTCTTTGCACAGAAAAACAACTGTGGAGAAAAATGTGAAGTGTTTCTCTGACAATTGGTTTTCTGTAGTGTACACAGCAGTAAAAACAGCTTAATTGTGTAATACTTTCCAGGAAATACATCTTTCAAATCTCCTAGGTAGAGAGGGATGGGATTTTTTTTTTTTTAAACCAAAAAGCTAGAATTTGTATTAGGCTCTAAATGCAGACAGAATTCAAATTGAATCAGTTTCTGCAGTTGTTTTAGCCCACATTTCTCTATAGAAAATTCTCAGTCACCAGAGTGCAGAGGATGCCTCTCCTCTTGTGCTGTCCCTGGGCATGTCTAGGGGTGATATTAATTTTGGCTCAAGTTTTCAATATTGATTAAAGCCTAATTTTTCCTGTGTGTCCCAGGTGCTTGGTTGTTCCTCTGTTACCTGTGACTTGTCTTTTGCACATTGTCAACAGTGAGTTTCCCTTTAGGGTAAAATGGGAAAGTCTGGAGCCTCAAAGACTCAGAGTAAAGACAAATTCAGAGCTAAAACACATAAATATTAATTGAAAGCCTGTGTAGAGGGCTCCCAACTTTGTTGCATAGATTGAACTTGGATCAGTCACTCCAAATTGAACTTAGAATTGCTATGTACACTTTTTCCTTTTTGATTTTGGACTTCGAAAAATGGACTTTGGAAATGGATTTTGGACTTTGGACAAATAGACTCCTTGTTTTCTTCACATGGATTCAAGATATCTACATCTCTTTTTTTTTTTTTTTCTTTCTTAAATAGAGGACACACTCTCAAAAACTAAGGCTAGAGATGATAATTGATTGCCTGGAATAACCTCTTCAGCTTGACTGGATCTCCTGCTAGTTTCTTGCTGGCTTTGATTTTAGCATCTCTGTCAGGGCTCTTAGCAGACCTTCTGAAGATCTGATGCTATTGTATGAACATCTATTATAATAATTTATCTCCTGACTGTTGCAGCAATTATCTAAGTTATAATTTAGAGTTCCACAGGAGGCTGGGGGCCATTAGGTTTGCAAAAAGAAATACCAGGTAAAATTTCCCCTTGTTTTTTTTTTTCTTCTGCAGCTGATTAGTTGTATTGCATTGAACCTTCAGAAATCTCAAACCTTCAGAGGCTGGCACAGAGTTTTTTCCTTTTTTCTCTGCACCTCTCATGATGTAACTCTGCAAGTACTTTTCCAGTCAGTATCCAGTGTGCCAAGGAACAAACCCAGTGATATTGCAGGGAATGCTGAAATACTGTTTGTGTATTCACAGCTGCCAGTTCAGATCTGAGAGATTCACCTCTGACAAGTTAATATAGATTTAAAAAGGCTGGGGGGCCTCCATCATTGGCAAGAAATACTTTTACATTATTTCATTTATTATCAAGATGTTACTGAGTCACAGGATAATTGGTGTGAAAACAACAACTTGTCTGGAACAGCATTGTTTAGATTTTTCTGTGTGTCTGAGGAGGCTTAGGGTTGCTATTCCACCCACTGTACCAGAATTTTATGCAACAAAAAAATATTTTTCTTTTTTTTTTTAAATATAGTTTTCTAGGGGAAATAATATAAGCAGTAGAACTGCTGAAATGTCAGAAAAGCCATGGTACCAGCACTCCTGGCATGGCAGAAGTTGCCTCATTCTGCAGAATGCAATTACTCCTGATGAACTGATGAACATTTTAGCGTAATATATGGAAAACATAGGTTTAAATATATTTTTTAAATTCCTTTAGGATTAGTAACTGTATGAAAGACCTTTGAGAATTAACCCAGATTTTCTAAAGTAGAACTCAAAGAGGCACGTGAAGTGTTTGAATTGTTAACATTCAATAACTGGCTTTTCTTTAGAATGTATCCAAAGGAACAGATTAATTTAATTAACGACTGTGTTAATAATTACACTTGGAAATTTGATTGATTACAGAAAACAACCCCAGCAGGTTTGAGAAGGCTCAGGTTGGTGCAGGAGCTGGGCTGAGGCAGGAGAGGTTTGCAGAAGGCTCTGTTCTCCTTTCTGGGGAGGAAATCTGTCACTTCTTATGTCTTTCGCAGCCCAAGTTCAAAACTTGACAGCAGTAACCTTCCAGCTGTATCTACATGAATTGGATGTTATAGCTTCAATGAAAGACAATCTCGTGTGAGATTCTTTTGGTTACATTTCAAAGATTTATTCAAACTATATGAGGTTTTGTAAGAATGAAGCATAAAAGATGATTTTTTTTCCAGGCCCTGGTTCAGTAAAGCCCAGAGGCTTAAGCATGTCATTGTGAGCCTGTGACTGGACCTGTGCACAGAAATGAAATCTTAACATCATCTTTACAACAGGTTTATTCTTATGACTTGGCTAAAGAATGGCTTCAGAGAGGTAATTAGGGAGAGAGATTTTTTATGAGTTAAATGAAATCTCCTACACAGAACTGGCATGACATTCATGCAGGAGTTTTCTTTTGCCTGTCAATAATCTGTCCCCAAAATGTTACAGAATAGGTAATTTAGGTAGGAGAATACTCTCCAAAGTTCTACAGTGTGTATTCTGTTTGCAAGCTTCATAATGAAGATATTTGTCTCTCCATTAGTTGATATTTTCAGTTTCCCAAGGAGTTCTGCAGGATGTTAAGGGCAGAAAAGAGTCTTTGTCACATCATGTGAAACAGATCACGGGCGTGAAGTCTCTGAACTAACCTTTCTTCAAACAGCATTACTGCAGGTCAGCAAAGTTCAAGGATTCTTCAGATCAATCTTTTTCTGTTCATGTGCAAGAGAAATTTAGGACAGAGCTTATTGTCGTGAATAAGAAATATTCTTGGAATCTAAGCTGCCAGAATCTCCAAAGTGCACACTGTAAACATTTCACTGCCTCAGTGACAGCTAAGTGAGGATGCCTTGCTCATTATCCATAAAGAATATGTGGCACAGATGAGCCCAGAATGTAAATTTCTAAGGAACTGGAGAAAATATAATTCATTTTTCATACAGAAATGTGAGATTTTTTTTCTTTTTCATGCTGAAAGGTTCATGGAAAATTAATTAGGAGAACTCTAACAAATATGTTGTGTTGGTAGTGCTGTAAAAGTACTTTTCAACGCCAAAGGAAGTAAGGGAGGCTGCAATCATTGAGGTTAAATGGAAAATGGGAGGAGCAAATGGGCCCTCAATAGTAGCTGTTCATTACAGAATTTTTAAATAAATGCTAGAAATTAGCAGAAATGTAAAGAGGGAGATACAGCTTACTGCAGTGTGGTATGAAATGCAGTAACTGTGTTAAAATTCACCAGAGCTTCTGAAGATTTGTTAGCATTTTGCAGCACGCTTTCTAAGGGAAAGGAGATGGTTGCACTCAGTGCATCTTAGTGAGCACTGTCACAGTGAAATCTCTGTGTGCACTTACCAAAACTACAGCCATTCCAATGACACATTTAATTTTCCTGAGAGATGAGGCATTTGCTGCAGTGCAGAGAGAAACCTGTTTGTTTGCTGGCAGGTGAGTTGGGGAAGGCACGATTTAAGTGTCCCAAAACAACGAGAGGCTGGTTGGTATTTCTGGAGTCCTATCCATTATTTACAGTTACTAGGCTGTGAGGGTATTTGCAGCAATGTCACACTAACCTCCATGAATTCTTGATTGAGAAATAAAAAATTAACAATATGGACTGATGGGAACACTGGTGGATAGAGACAAGTGGTTTTAGAGCAAGCACAGTGCAGTGCTGGTAACACAAACACACCCCAACATCTCAGAGCAGCATTTAGTGCTGCAGAACTTCCACACAGCATTCCTCCCATGCCAGCCCTGCCCTTCACACCTCCCCACACAGCTGGGACTGGGGAGGAGTTGGCTTTTCCTGCCATTTCTAGATTTGCTGGGTTGTCTAAACTTCCCTCAGCCATGGAAACGAGATTCAGAGCAGTGCTTGAGCTGCAATTTCCCTCTAGCAGGTAATGTCACATAATCCTTTAGCAGCCTGAGGAGCTGCTGGGCCCCTGTGCCCCCTCCCCTTCTAGGCAGGGGTCGTTTCCCTGAGCCTGGCTGTGGGTTTGGGGCTCCTGAGGAAATCAGCAGATCTGGGCCCTGCTGAGGTGACAAACAGCCTGCAGCCAGGGAAATCACAGGGCAGGTGACAGCATCACTTTGTTAGCCCGTGGAATAATGGTGATGATTAGTCAGAAGTACAAAAGTGAAAAGCAGAAGTCTTGTGTGGTTTGTTTCTTAGTAACAGCTGCAGCAGGAATTGCCTGTGATGCCAAGGCTTGTGCTGAGCATCACCAGCTTTACGAACTCTTTGTCTTGGACTGGGGGGCTCAGCCTGGGCTGCTCTCATACAGGGTTAATTTTTTGGCTGCTCCTGGAACATCACCTGTAAACTTCTCTCTCATTTAAAGCAGTCACCTCCCTCAGAACTAAAGAAATTTCAGGGTATAAAATGGAGCCAGGCTGGAATGGAACTCAAGTTCCATAGAGTGCAAACAGCTGTGTGTTCCTGACCCTCTCTGGCTCTAATCTGGGGCATCGTGTGGGGCTTCAGGGATGCTTTTGTGTTCTTTTTATTTCCAAACAGCAGCTTCCACTAAAATCTCCTTCAAGTGGAACTGAATTTACTTTTATTTTATATTGACATGATCTCTCTCTCCAAAATCTGGTTGTTGGTAGTTTTTTGCTGGTTTATCACCATGAACTGATGGAGCCCTGCAATGTGGCCTTGGTCTAAGCAGAAGGACCTGGCTGAGGGTTCATAAGAGGAGAGCTTTCATCTGCTTTGAAAGGGGTTTTCAACAAGACCTGGTTTAGTATTAGAGCCTTTGGATCAAGAGTGTTTAAGGGGTACAATGTAATTGGAAAGCATTTGCATGCACTTCTTAATTATTTTTAATCACCTACTGTACATAAATCCTGGAGTAGAGAGCTTAAAGAAAAGCTGATTTAGTTTTGAATATTTTTTGCACAGGGAAGATTCCAAAAGACAAAGCTATTTCTGCAGGACCCTTGAGGGACACCACTTGTTACTGCATTTTATTACATTGCTTAGATTTAAGCTCTGGAATGTGCAGAATATTATCTGTACACTACCCTGCTTTTTAACCACGCCTTTAAAGTCAGAGGATTCTCTCCTGAAGAGAATAGGTGTTGCTTATTGGCACTTTCTGCTCCCTAATTTAAGGCTTTCAGTAGTGCCCATGTTTAAAGTGTTTTACATAATTCATTGCACTATTTTCTTCCTGCCCTAGGAAATTATAAGCATCTCTTGCTGTGATACTTCACTCCAAGGATTAAGACTCTTTTCATATTCATAACTGTGAGGAATTCTAATAAGTGGTGTGTCAGTGAGCTCTGGGTGATGGTCAGAAGGGGCAGGGGAGCTCTGAGGGTGGCTCCTGCAGCACTGCTGGGAGTGCCACAGTGCTGAGGGAGGATTTCTAGGGGACATTTCAAATCTGTTTGTCCAGCTCACAGGGATGAAGGTTTGCAGCATTAAACACAGCCAGGAGACAGGTATAAACCTACTAATGATGAGAAATCAGGAGTGAAGGATTTGAATAGCTTACATCTGCCTTTGAGACCGAGTGATCCATTTCTTATTTTGTATGCCTATCAGTACTGAATGAACAACAGCTGTAGCTTAGAAACAGATGAGACTTTCTCTTAGGAAATGCTTCTGTTAAGGGCTTTTTACAGCCCTGTCACAGTTTAAATGGACTTTCAAGCTGTGCTGGTGTTAAGTCCCCTGTTTGGGGCCGGGATGATGGAAGAATTGCTATCCATTTCCAGCTACAGTGACTGTCGTGTTTGTCAGAAGTTCCATATTTTAAAATATGACTCAAAATTCTGAATAGTCTGACACATGGCACTTATATAGCTAACTCTTAGGGCACTGATGCCTTTTGTGTAATTGAGTTTGCAGTAATAGTTCCCAAATATAGCAAAATTCCTTTAAAGGAAGTACTTTAGATAGTTAAAACTTAACAATAGTGACCACAAATCTTAAACTTCCCCACAGGTAAAAGGGCTGTGCCTTGCTTTATCCTGATGAAGTATCTCCCTGCTCTCATCCTGCTGATTTATTCCCTTTTTTAATGCTTTAAATGTATTGCTGCCATGAGGTTATTAAGAAGAAAGTGTTTATTTCAGTTTAGACACCAAACTACCCCAGTTCTGCTCCCTCCCAGTGGTGAGGCTGCTGCTTTCCCTGCTGACTGGAATCTTTGGGAGTGGTGGTGCCTTCCTGCTGTGCAGTTTACCATGAGAATCTCACACCAGGTTAACAGAGCTATAGATATGAATCCTCAGCTCTGAGTCCTCCCAGCAAAGAGATGGAAAAATACTTGATTATTTCTGCCTCGGTGTAAGAGAGCAACCTGAACTGGAGATACACTCAAGCTGTGAATGTCAGGGATAAATAGGCAGCTTACAAATGGCATTGAAAACTGTCTGTGCTGCTGAGAGGGAAAAAAGATTTGGTTTCTTATTGTTCTGCTGGCTTTGGGTTGATTTTTAAAAAAGAGAAAAGTGGCGTGTTTTGATGAGGATGATACAGAGCGATGGCTTTGCAAAGTGCAGCTCTTCTCTTCAAACGTTTGCCTTTTAGACTGAATTTCTTAGGCTGGGCTGCTTGATTTTGCTCAGCTGGTGCAGTGACAGCCAGGAGCAGCTCTGTCCTCGTGCAGCACGGGCCGGTGGCATTAATGTGTCAACATCTGTTCGCTACAGCAGAGGTACCACGACCTTGCTGTATCATCATTAATTTCCCCAAAACAAACCAGCCAGAACTACTGCTGGTAGAAACAATTTGGAGAACATCAGCACACAGTTGAACTTGTTTAGTCTTTGGCATTGATGGAGGGGTTGTTGCTTTTGTGACCAAAACTTGTCAGGACCATGAAGGCAGGGCCTTGCTTTGCCCAAGGGTGTTGCCGCATTTCTCTTCATAGAGGAAAAACAAGGCACAATTCTTCCCAGGAATATTTCTGGGTTTCACATTCTCTGAACATCAGAGAAAGAAAACACAATTCTTATCACTTGCTGTGCCTGTGTTGTGCCAAAGTAGAATGCAATATGGAGATTATTTACCCAGAGTGAGGATGTTTTGTTTCCTTGGCCTGTCAGGGCCAGGAGAGTGTGTGTGGGGGACAGTCACGAGAGAATCAGAGATGAGTGCAGTTCTGTGCAGTTGTGAGCAAGGGTGAGTGCAAGGCAGATTCAGTTTAGATGCAATGTATATAGTATAGTACAATAAAGTAATTAATTAGCCTTCTGATGATGGAGTCAGATGCATCATTCTCTCTCCCTCACCCGTGTCAGAGTCGCCCTTGCTCCGACACAGGGGCTGTGGACACGCTGGTCCCAGCAGGAGACTCATCCCTGGGAAAGGTGGGAATGAGCATCCCAACCTGAGAGGAGCTTGGCTGACTTCACAGGCTGCATTTTAATCAGAACACATGGGAATGCTGGCAGAGAGCTCTATCTTCGTTTCTGTGCCTCACGGCCTCGAGCACAGATGGAGAAATGATGGAGGAGCAATGTGTGCCCCTGGGGTATGGGAACTGGTGCTTGTACCAGGCCAGGCCTTCAGCCCCTGGCAGCTGGGGACAACAGAGCCCTGCCTGTGCCTGTCACTTCACCACACACTTTGTGTGTGGTCCCATTGCTGTCCCTCACAGCCACCCCCGGCTCCAAAGAGCCCCCTGAGAACCGGGAGCATGCGATGGTGTAGCTGCTGCACCCAGGGGGATGTTGTGTTCCTAAAAGGATTCATTTGGGAGGGGGTCTCTGCTGCTCAGAGCAGGTGGGAGGGCTGAGAGGCCACTGTTGCCCATGGCTATTGGCCCTGGGGGTGGCTGTTGGGGACTGGAGCACCCTGGGCCACCACACTGTCCAGTCTTGCTGCCCAGCTCCTGCCAGAGCTGCTCCTCACACCTGTGGGACTCTGAGCTGCTCTGAGGATGAGGGGCAGAGAGAACCCCTTTGTGCATTTAAACTCCTTCCCAGAAGAAGTTTAAATGAAGGTAAATCCTTCCTTAGCCTTGGGTTTGGCAACAGTTTAAATTTAAGGGAGTTATAAAGGTATAATTGAATTGCTTTGTCCCACAAGCTCTAATGATAGCAAATCAGATATATTCGTATAAAAATGAATTATTTATTAAGACAAATGAGCAGACAAAAGATAACAGATGGAAGATCTTAATCAGAATTACTTCCTATACTGCATAAAACTAAAAAAAAAATATAGTTGATTAGAACATCATAAAACAGTGCATATCAAGGTACTTATATTAAAGCTGTCAAAAGAAATGGTATGGATTAGGAGTTGAATGTAACTTACCACCAAAATACACAGATTCTCTCACTTAACCCCAGGGTAGTAACCATAGAGTAGGCATCCCTACTCATGGGACAAACTCCACGCATTTCCAAGAAAATGCATTTTCCAAGAAAAGATTTCTACTTTCTGAAAGTTTGGTGTGACTTCTATGGTTGTAAAGTGGATGGCTGTCAGTCAGAAATCCAGCTTACCTTGTCAGATGTCCCTTCAGACCAAGATGTTTATTGGCACTTGGGAGATGCCAGCCCAGTGCTAACCCCATGGCAGTGAAATAACTCCCTGTGAGACATCTTGTCCTGTTTGAGTTATCTGGGATAACTCAAATTTTTGTTGTTTAACAAAGAACAGATGAGATTTTATGGGAGGTAGGATGTCCTGCTACTCCTATTGATGGTGGTGGCTGCTGGCAGCATCACCTTCTTGCTGATGCCTTAGGATTTAGCTTTTCTATTTTTCAGATCCTGTACTGCTTTAGTGTATAACTCTAAAACTCCATAGCCTGTCAGCTGCTATTCTCCCATTTTATTCAGAAAAAACAGTTCCTGTATAGGCCTGAAACTCAAGGACACCTCACTGTCTCAGGCCCCAAAAGGTATAAACAAAAGTGAGTTTGGGGGAGCAAACTGGGGGTAAATGACTTCATTACCTGAAGCTGTAATTGGAGGGTTTACCCCTGATGTGTAAATGAATGAAACTTATAATTGTGTGAAAAACTCGTGCCCACTGTCCATCCTGGGTGCAGCCTCTGGGAGGCTTCTGACTGCACAAGGTGTATCTGTTGAAGGCCTTTCATAAATACCTGCTTTTATTCTCTTAATCTTGTCTAGCCTCTGTTCCAGGTGGCCACTCCAAGGCCTGGGCAGAGCTGGGAGGTCTCTCAGTTCTGGCAGTGCCAGTACCCAGCTCCTGTCCCCCAACAGAGGCGGTGAGCCCCGAGGGTGCAGGGTGTCCCCTGCCATGGCACTGCCCCCACCCTGCCCAGCACCCCCAGGGCAGCAGCCCAGGGCACAGGGCAGCAGCCCAAATTCATTCCAGGGCTGCAATTTTGCAGAAATGAGGGCTGCAGGGAGCTGCCAGGGCACTGCTAATGGAGTTGCTGGGTGGAGTTCATCCCCTCTGACCTGGTGTTTGGGAGGCTGATGGTGTGTGCATGCCTGGCTGCTGCACGGGGGGCAGGGGGATGCAATTTTCGGGGCTAATGATTGTGCTGACCTGATGTCCTCACCCAGCTGCTTTCTATTACTGTCGCTTAACTGGGACAGGGGAGGCTCAGGGGACTGGCTTTCTGTAATGAGCTGGCTGTGCAATTACAGCACTTACTGCAGGACACCAGGCTAAAGCTGCCTCATTTTTGCTTCATCATCTATTTTTATATTATTCTGGCATAATGTGGGCATTCCGAAAAATGTGAGTTTATTGCTCCTGGGTGAAATGGATCGTGCTAATAGTGCTGCTGAGTGTGGTGAGGGAATTGTTTCATTGCTGCCTTTTCACTCTGTCCTCTTGCCTTACAAAACTGACACATAAAAAAAAATCAGCAGAGATATTTTTGTTTATATTTATATTCCAGGGTTTGGTTGTTTGGTTTTTTTTTTCCTTACTAAATTAAGCAGGGAGCATTAATGTCATTTTTACCAGAATCCATGGAAAAGCTGTAGTGGCTCAACAGTTTATTGAAAATGCTTTGTTTACCTTGAATTTCAGATTTAGTTTATTGCAATTGCATTCTGGATCATAAATTTCTACCATCTAATAAGTGTGAAATCCTACTTTTGCTGACTTCTAGAAATTGCCAAGATTATCATAGGCAGCAGTGCATGTGGATATTTTGCTAAAGGTATGGATAAAGTAGGTTTAGGTTACTTTTAAGAGAACCAGCAAACAAAGGCCATACATTTTATTGCACAAAAAACCTGTGTAATTTTTTGTGGTTAGCTTATTGTGTATTGATGTTTTCTCTCATTACCTCATTATAAGAGTAATGGAATTTATTCTCAATATTAAAGAGGAGCCATTTGGCAAGCTCTGTGCAGGTCAGGTTGTTTTGTAAAAGTGAGTTCCAATTTCAAAGAGAAAACCATGTTTTCCATTTGCTTTGTACCAGACACACAAATATACAAAATATTTCATGAAAATTATTGTATAAGTTAGTTAGAACAAGTGTTTCAGGGATTGTTTTCCTTTTATTCATTTATTTTAGAGAGTTTATTTGGTTACACTACAGAAATTTTTAAAAAGATGATATTATGACTGAGGCTTCATACAATAAGTGACCTATCCATGATAACTACTCCACATTTTGCAGACTGATTTATAGAGCAAATTTAAATTAAAGATCTTAAAAGGCCAATATTAATTGAGCATCACAAACACTACTAGGGTGTAGTTAAGAGCAGATATATTTTTCACCAACTGCTGAAGTCATTGCCTGTAGACTTACTGAGTTAACAGAAATGTGGAGTTACCTAATGCTGTTATCCATAGCAGTAAATAAACTGAGCAAAATTTAATTAAAGATACATATCTATGAAATATGAGTCTTGATTCCCCCTGTTCTCCCTTCAGCATATTCCATTCATGTATGCCTTTAATAGATTGGATTTTTTTACTGGCACTCATGTGTAACAGCCATAGGCTGTTATGTTTAGCCTTGTGGAAGCCCCAGGGAGCTGATCCTGCAGGATATCCCAGGAATTTCTCACTTGTGCTTTCAGCAGCAAGTACTGAAGGGCAGCATTTTATCCTCACAGATTCTTTGGGGCCCAGGACTTTGCTTTAAAAAATTAAATCTTTGCTTCTGAAAATGTAGGTGTTCACTTTCATAGCCCAGGCCAAAATCCATGTGGGAGTTTTCTTTTCTAGAAAGTCTCAGTTTGACTATCTTGTGTATATTGTGAAGAGAGGAGTTGCTATAAATAAACCTCTTAAATCCTTCACAGACAGTTAAAAAAAAAAATCCAAGGTGTTAATCAAGAAAAATAGTTTTAGTTTAGAACTTTATTTGAGCATTAGTCAGACAAAGGTAAGAACACAAATGAACAAGCCCAGCCTTGATGAGTTGGCATTTTTGGGTCAAGTCCCACCTTCCTGACACTCAGGAGCTTTGGTGACCATTAAGGATTAGGTTTATAAAGGGCCATGTAGGGCTTCTTGGTAGTCTTAGGTAGGAGTGGGGATGTAAAAGTTCATTTTGCTTCACTTTCCAGAATTGCTTTTAGAAATCAAGAAGGGAGTGAATGAAAACTGATGAATTGGCAAGAACTGCTTTAGCAAGAAGGTGATCTCTCTTGCATGCATATTTTTCTATGCTTTTGACAGAGAGATTTAAATACATTTAAAGAACAATTTAGATTTATAGCTATATTTATCATGATTACTTCACTAAATTTGGCAAGATGCATTAGAATTCCATGTTTCAAAGGAACAGTGCTTTAGGAAGTGAGATATTACAATATGGTTTGGCTTATTTTTCTAATTTTGTCAACACTAAAAGTGCCAGACAGTACATTGCAATATTCCTAAAGGCTTGTTGGATGGTTTGGTTTTATCTTTTTTCTTTCTGCTGTTCCCCTGCTGTTGTTTATCACAGTGGAGCAGTGAGATTACAGGTAATTGTTCACATCATGGAGTCAGAGCTAGTGAAGAACACTCAGCACAGGGCTGGTTTCTTTGCNAGAGTCAGTGCTCTGAGGAGCTGCCCACGAAATCACACCAAGAATGTATGGAACTTTTGCAATAAGATGACAACAGCATGGAACTTTTGCAATAGAATGACAACAGTGTTCCAGTGTCAGATTGTATCCAGGTAGGAATGCTTGGCTCCTCCCCTGGGCGGAGCATCTCCCAGTGGGATGATGGAATTTTCTCAGCCATGCAGGGACACTCAGTGGCCATGAACAGCAGAGATCTCCTGGAGGGAGGATGGGTTGTGGGAGAGATAAAGAAAACTGCCCAATGAACAGAGAGTAGATAGCTGCCCACCTCTGACAGATGGTGATAGAATACACACCCCCAAACACATCTTAGTACCCAGGACACTGCCATTAAACAGCTCCAGCAGCTCAGGTTCTGCTCAGTGGCCTGGACTGGGAGCCACAATCAGAAATCTGCTCTGAACCCTGAGGAGCAGGGTTCAGACAGACAAAAACTGCTCCAGGCAGACAAAAACTGGGAAAAGCCAGTGGGGAATCAATCTCCCATCCCTCCTGACCCACAGCTGGATTCCCAATTTAATAAAAGGTTGCAGCACAGTGATTATCAAATTGTGATTTTGTAATACTGCCTGAGCTCAGTGAGACAAACTTTAAAGGTAGAATTTCACATTTGTTCAGATAAATGCCAGCACATCCACGAGACCTTGTCAAGTGTCTGCCCCTGATCTCACCAGAGCACATCTTGCTGAGTTCCCTTGCAGGGTGTTACTGCAGTGGGTTCAAGAGTGGTTAAGCAGTGGAGGTGTTGGTCTCCAGGACTGTCTGTCTGTCAGATATTTTGTGTCTAAAAAAGAAATGAAATTAATTCTGTCTTGGCATTAACAATTCCAATTCCATCAATACTATTTCTAGGCTTATATCTTTCCTTCATGCTTAAAATCCTCCATGCCTGATATTCCAAACAAGTTTCCAAACTGCCAAAGATTGTTTTCTTTAGCTTATTTTAAATGTTTATTTGCAGCATGATTTTTTTTTTGGCCTGGCCTCATTTTTTTTCAATCCTTTCTCTCATTCAATGGGAACCTGGGAAGGGGGAAAGATATTAAAGATAAAAACAGATTGGTTTTATTTTTTTAAATGTACAGGATTCAGATTGATGTAAGAAAGTTAAAAAAACTAAGAAAATGTCTTTTTTAGAAAAATCAGTGACAGAAAAAGGGGCTTTGCACTAGGGTGGGTGAGATGGGACAGTTCAGTGAAATTATCACTCACCTTCAGGCACAGGATAGTTGAGAATCCTGGCTCAAAACATGTACCTTGCAATTTTTTCCTGTGTGGTTTTTTTTTTTTTCCTTTGAACTTTGACACAAGGGATTTCTTGTACTTTTAATACAAAATTGATACTAAATGAGCTGTCTGGTCTCATGTTTGAAGAGCTTTCTTCATTCAGGACAGCTTCCTTTATTTCTTTTTGGTAAGGTGTTGTCTTGAGATATGCAACAAATAGCAGCTGTTTGCTTCCTGGTTTAGAATGGCAAATATTGTCCTTTGCTCATTCTGGAGAGAGGAACTATGCATGCATGCACCTCAAGATAAGACTTTTCTAAATGCTAAAAGCAGTAAACGCAGTTTAAAAGACTCTTTTTGCAGTGCCATCACCATGTCTATGTTTTTGTCAGTATTTGCAGGATTCCTCATGTAGAATAGGAAGTTCTGCATTGAGCACAAGTTCCAGGAATAACAAGAAAGCCATTTTTAAAGATGTTTTCTGTGTCACATGTAGGTTGTAGCACAAGAAGAAGAAATTGCATTTTGCTTGGGAAAGTGACGTAAACCCAGGGTTTTGTTATGTCACAGAGGGATTATGGAGAGAGAGACAAGCATCCCTCACCTGAGCCGTAATTCCTCCTGGTGGAATTGCTGTGGTTTTAACTAGGGCATCAAATGTCATGGGGGGAGCAGCAGGAGAGGGAAAATGATGATCCCTCACAAGGAATCGTGGGGCAGAGCAGTGGATTATTGCAGAAGGGCATCTGCAAAGGGAAATGAGGTGAGCTGATGATGACACACCTTGCCTGCAGCCCAGCTCTCCTCTCTGCTCCTCCCTGGGCTCAGCCCATTCCCACCTTCTGCAATAATTAGCTGATCATGGACACATCACTCCAGCTGCTTCCTGACCCAGGACTGCCTGGGCTGGGGGTGAATAAATTGGCTTTGTGTCTCGGGTGGCTTGGCTGCAGATCTTAGCTCTGCCTAAGGAGACTGAGAGCTGGCAGTGCCTTCTCAGAGGATTTAATTGAGTGATCACACTGTGACATACAGACACTTCCTCAAAAGCCTCAGCAAAGACTGGCTTGCAACTGCAGTTCTTTGTCATACCCATTACACTGCTCCCATGTCTTCATTTACTGCTCCTCAAAGGTGACAGCAGATACAGCTGCTGGGCTAGAAATTACAAGTTTCAGGAACAGGGGGGTAGGAGTGAGGGGGAGGAAGAAATCAATCATACAAATAGAATGATAATTCACTGCATTAAGACACATAAACTTAAATAAAAATCATTGTTAAAACTTTTAGATAATTGTCAGGTCTTCACAGACTAACAATAGTCAGCCCATTAATTTAATGAGTGTTGTTTGACCCATAATATTAAATGAATGTGTTTTATTGTTTATTAATTCAACATGAGCTTGAGGAGTGCCATTATTTTAAGTAGAAACACTCCATCTTTGTCTCCACTGGTGTAGTGGTGAGTGTACTATCAAAGATCACAATCCCTCTGGTGTGAGGATCATTTTGCAGAGTTCCCAGAATAACTCAGGGTATGTTTGTGGCCCTGTGTCCAGCCTGGGTGCAGATGTTCTCTCAGCTGTGTAGCTCTGGCTGCTGCAGTATTTCAGCAGGATAACTCTGCTGTGACAGCCTGGCACCCTGACCTGCTGTACCAGGGTCAGCTGCTGCTGCTCTGCTCGACAGAAAGCTCCTCCCTTTGCAGTGTCACTGTGTTATTTGTCATTTTGTTTGATAATTTTTCATTAGTATGCTTGGCCTAAGAATGTGCTAATGGAATTTGATAAAAATGTAAAGCTGGGAGGAATTGCTAACACAGAGTGTGTTATCCAGGAAGAGATGGATGGGCTTGCAGACTGAAATAAAAGTGAATTAATGTTAGTAATACCGAGGAAAAGGTCATGCTTCTAAGAACCAACTGGAATTCAACTGCTGAGCAGGGATTTATCAGACAATAATTTGGAGAAGAAAGATAGGGACATAATGTGTCCAGTGGTCCAGCTGACCACTGGGTGACTGTAAAGCACCAGGAAGGTACAAAAATATAAAATAGAAATACAGTCTTTGGACACATAAGGTGAATTATTAAAACAGAAGAGTGATTGGCTTGCAAGGCATTAGTGAGTCCTGGCTGGAATAGTCACATTGTTCAGTTCTGCAAAGCTGGTAGAGGGAGAAGATAGGCACCTTGGACAGGGGGTTTACAGCAGGATTTATGGCAGCTTCAGGAAGCTCCACTCCAAATTCTGGTGGTTTAAGACAGGTTTTTGGTGTATCCTCTACAATATGTGCTTTTAGTCATTTGCCTCCAAGAAAGATGTACTTAAACTGATATAAGTGGAGTGTAGCTCTATGAGTCTATTAGTAGAAAGACCTTTTTGTGAGGGGATGCTACCAGAGTGACCAAAGGGAATGCCAGCAGAGAATGGATGGGATGGCTTTTCCTATGGTTTATTTTGGAAAGGAAAAATAACTGCTAACACTAAAAAATATTGATGAAGAGGAACAACAACAACAAGAAAAAGATGATAGGTTGTTTGTAAATAAATAGAATTTAAATAAGGTCAGTTCTGCTTGTGTGAGAGAAATTCTTGAACAGCTTCAAAAATCCCATTAGTGACAAAGGTCCACATTTCAAACAGAGCTGAACCTGGGTTTGAATCAGGTTAAATTAAATAACTGTTTGTGATTGCAGGTGCCGTGTTGTGATGTTACAGGAGTTCATTTCCATTCCTAAATTCCTTTGGAATAAGTTTTTGATGAATCCACAGATGTCTTCCATTGAACAGCAGCTCTGCACACAAATTGTCTTCTTTGCTGTGCAGGCTGAGCTCTGTTCAATAAACTGTGCTCTCCTTCACCTTCCCTCAGCCAGGGTCATGGCTGGGCACTCCTCCTCCTGCTCCTGGGAGCTTGGGAGAACTGGGGATGTCCTTTAGAAGTGATGATTAACACCAATATAAAGGAAGA
Organism: Hypocryptadius cinnamomeus; assembly: GCA_013400635.1. NCBI lineage: Eukaryota > Metazoa > Chordata > Aves > Passeriformes > Zosteropidae > Hypocryptadius > Hypocryptadius cinnamomeus. The sequence goes on along the minus strand of VYZP01017065.1, from coordinate 112,167 downwards.
TCTATTCTCCTGCAGACAGAATTATAGCTAGGTGTCAGTCTGGAATTTGTGAGGAGACTATTAAGGGCTTTTCAACCTAGTGCAGTGGTGACAATATTGTGACATAAAGTTCTAACAAAGATTTTTGTCTTACAACATGGTTAAACAGCCTTCAGAGACTAATATGAGCTTATTAACTTTGTGTCTGTTGTTTGACCTATAGCAGTGTGTATGTGTCTTAAAATGTTTCAGTTGCTTTACTATAAATGATGATTTTTTCTCTATTGCCAGAAGTGGATTTTGTGCAGTTTTTCACAGCAGTTGACTTTGTATCTCCCTGGTGTTGGACACTGACCTGAACTGAGCTCAGTGTAACCCTTGAGTGGCAGAGAACTCCTTGATGTTTGTGCTTCAGGGCAGCTTTGGCTGCTGGAAGTCAGCCCTGGAGCTCCCAAGTGGCCAAACCCTGGGCACCTGTGCCCAGCAGATTGTCCCTAGTGAGAAGGATCTGGCAAAACTTCCTTTGTCCCACTCCACATAGAACATGGCCTTCAGACTGTGTTGCTTCTACCACTGTGGAACTGAACTCTTTCCAAAGAATATCCTGGGAATTGTGTCTGGCTTGGAAAGCTTTTGGTTGCATTGCTCGTCATCAACAAATTAAAAATTAGTAAAAATAGAAACATATTTTCCCAGTTCTCTTTTGGTGTATTTTCTGGATTTTTAGCCAATATTCCTAAATTTTACTGTTTTAATGTATGCCTGGTTTTGCCTTCTGATGTGCATGAGAGGTGAAGAGTCTCAGTGTGAAAGACAGTTCTCTTCAGTTCTGTTCCCTCAAGCCATCAGAACCAATTGATGTCAGTTACCTCAAAAGCCAATTAATCCCACTCCTGTTTTGTTGGATCAATACTAATGCATTTTTCCTGTAATTTTCAGGTTTTGACATCGCTGGATGCCAGCAAAGCTGAGGTAGGAAATTCTGTCTTATACTGGTGGAATGTTAAATAGCTCTCTGTGCTTCTGATAGAGGGGCCAGCTTGCTTACAATTTTGGGGTGAAAGTTTAAGTTACTTCAGGATGGCATTTGTGCTGCTTCTAGTGCTTAACGAGCCAATCTTTGGAAATCTGGTCACGGTATAACAATATTAAAGCTCATAAAGCCCTTCTAGGAAAGTTTTGCCATTGTGCATGTCTTTCTGAAGGTTTCCATGGCATCAAAACCACACAATTCAGAGGCTTGTTCAGTGTGTGTTTTATTTCTCACCCTCAGAAGGTGCAAGCTGACCTTGCCCTGTGGCCTTCCCTTTTCCTCCTTTGCTCCTCAGCCAAGCAGGCTGGTAGCTGCTGCAGAGGTGGTTCTGGGGCTCGGCACGTGCTCTGTCCCCCTCCACACCTGCCTTGCCTCGCTCTTGTTGTGCCACATGCCGTGAGCAGCTGGCACAGACTGGAGCATGGAAGAGCCGCTGGATTTTGTGCCGAGCTGAGTTCCCATTGAATTCTGGAGTGCCGTCGGCAGTGGCATGCGTTAGGTGCTTGACATTGCTGCGGGTTAGCTCGATCCTTTTGGACTCACTTTTATTTTATCAGCTTTCCTCTTGATGTGTGAGTATTTCTGAATGGACTGGAGGTGTTCTTAGAGGTGAAAATATCCCGATTATTGGAGTATGTTTGGAATAACCGACTGCTGAAGCAGAAGTGGCAGTCCTTTGTGAGCACAAATGTGTTTGAATGCATTTGCCTCTCCTGAACAGTGCTCCTGAACAAGTCACTGCACTTGTAATGACTGGCAGATATTTAATTTGGTGCACAGTGCCTGAGTCATTTATTTGTAACGTCAATTGGAAGCTCAGAGTGTTCTTCTGTGAAACTCTTCTCGGACTCACAGTAGGGAATTCGTGGTGTGCTCCAAAGCTAATGTTTAACTGTGACAAAATGTGTAGGTGACTCTAACTGCTGGGTAAATTTTTAATATGAACCTTTGGTAAATTAAATTGCATTATTAAAGAGAATATATAAACTGTGCTAGTTACTTTAAAGAACACGAGTTCACTTGCATACTGCAAAAGAATGAGATCATTCATTTTTATTTAGATTGAGGCTGTAATATCAGTGTTCAATTTAGCTGGTCTGATTCAATTGCATACTTGGCTTGTCTCAGGGAGTTTCAGGAGTAGGATTTGTATCTGTTTTTTCAATGTTGCACTGTTCAAATGTTTGGTGGCGTTCTATCAGAAACCCACTAATAGTCATTTTCAGTTTCTTGTTTTGTAATGGGATTTTGGGGGCTGAGATTTGTGACTGTGTGGGTACTGCTGTTGACTCTGCTGCCTTCTATACAGTCTGTTTTCTTATTTATTTGTCAGATGTTCTCATGTCCGTTTTTCTCTCGTGTGTAAAATTCTGGGAATATTGCAAGTTTCTGTGTTGGCCAGTTGAATTGCTTTGTTTGTTGGTACTCTATTGCTTCCAAAACCTTGAGTTAACACATTTGGCTTTTTTTTTTGAGAGCTCACCAGCTGAGGTTTGTGTCCCAGCCTGTGGGCCTGCTGACTTTGTAGGCACAGATCTGTGTGTGAGGTTATGGTTGGGTGCTGTTTCTCCCATTCATGAAAGTGTTCCGAAGGATTGCCAATGTTCCCCAATACAGGGCAAATCCTAATTGGAGGTAAAGGGTAATTAAATATTTTCCTTAATCAGGGCATTAATGTTGTTGGGAAATAGTCTGACTGAGTTCAGTGGAGTAACTCACATAAAATAGCAAATAAAAAGACAACAGGCATGCAGAACTGGTTGATGGATTTTCAGCTTGAGGAAATGATTCCTTTGACATAATGGAAAACTTCCCAAAATTTCTTCCTGGCAGCCACACGGGCACAGCACCACAGTTCTGGTGGGGTTTTGAGGCCTTACATAACTGTGGGGATGACAGGACACACAGGACATTTCCTCAGCTCTGTGAATAGTGGCCCTGAGTTTTGCCTGATTTGATTTGATTTTGCTTTACTTTTGGGTCTTTGTGAACAGTTCTGGGAAAGATACAACCCCAAATCCCCTTGTACTGGCTTACCTTTGTGTCAGGTCTTATCTCACTAGAGCTCCTCCATTGTGTGCTGTTGGAGTGCTTGTGTGGAAGCTCTCTGCTCTGCTTTTGGATAAAAAATCACTTAGGTTTGTTTTCTAAGATGTTTTATCAGAGCCTCTACTTGGTTGCTCTTGAACTGTTGATCTGAGTAGTCTTGAAATTTGTTTATTCCTTTTTCTTTGTTTTTAGGTGACACTGCTGTATTCCCTTACTAAATTTTGTATGAAGTCTGGATGAAAACTTAGTGTGTTTGTGCAGCTACTGAATGTTTTAGGAAGATACAAGCCAGCTGGGTTTTTTCTAAATGCTGGTTGCCACATAGCACCACAGAGATGAGAACATCTAGAGGAAGCTGCCAAGTGATCCCAGGACCTTCCTTCCATCATCTAACACAAAGGGACAACAAATAGTGACAGAGTCAAAGCTGTAGGCAGCAAAGCCTTCCAAAAATAATTGCCAAATCTGCCCACACCGTGTCTGTTAGGGTCATAGTCTTGCAGATATGCAAGTTAGAGTCATCTTAAAAAGGAATAACTTATGCATAGGTAGTCAAACACAAAGATTTTATCACAGCTTACCCTGGTTTCTTGTTCAAACCCATAACAGATTCTGTTAATACTATTACAAAATGGGGCTGAGATCAGTCTCAAATGCAGCTGTACACTGTAGCAATTCCCATAACACACAGTAAAATAAGCTTCCATGTAATTTGCTGGAACAACAGATTGAGGAATGCCTTTTTTCCATTCTGTTAACTTTATCTATTACAGGTATATGGCATCTAGTCCTTTTATTGTTTTTTGTATGTACATTTTTCCTCATGAAAAGATGTCTCATTCAGCAAACTATTTGACTTTCCAGAGTGTTCTTCCTTCTAATTAGCAGTGAGAATAAATGATCTTTATGTTAGGCAAAGCATAATTTCTTTTCCTTTTTCTGAAACAAATGGTGTTACCAAAATAGAACAGAGAAAGCTTGTTGTGATTCCTCTTTTCCTCTGCAATATTTGAATAAATGATAGAGTGAAGTTCAAGGCCTTCTTGTGAGAAGTGAGAGGTCATGCCTGATTGAAATACAAGTTCAGCATAACTGTGTGTTAGCTCTCTGCCTGCTTTAATGGGAGGAATGTCAAGGCAGCCTATTTTTTACTCTCATAAAGAAAAGGGTGCCAATATGTCTCAATAAAATGGAATCAAAATCAGCTCAAAGCCCAAGGAGGTTGTTAAATCACAGTTTCCTGTAAACCTCAGAATAATAAGGAGAATATGGCTCTAATGATAACAAAAGTGTGTCTGATTTATCCAATGATCCATCAGGTCCTTGATGACCAGGAAATGTCACTGTTAAGCCCCCACATCCCTGACGTGGCAGGAACAGGTCAGGCCTGGGGAGCAGAGTGTTCAGAAAAGGCCAGCCCATGGATTCCCTTCTTCCACCCTCTGCTGCTCCCTGGGTGGAGAGAGGAGAATCCACTAGCAGGACAGGCAATTTCACTTGGTTTTGATTTGAACAATGTGTATGAAAACCCTGTCTGTGGGCAGGCAATGTGTTTGCATGAGCAATGTGAGCGGCACACGTGCAAGGTGCCCATGGCAGATAGGCCTGAAAGCCACCATGGAGGGTGGTGTGAGGGAGCTGGGGGTGCTCAGCCTGGAGAAAAGGAGACTCAGGGGTGACCTTATCACTCTCTACAGCTCCTGAAAGGTGCCTGTGCTCAGCTGGGCCTGGGCTCTTTCTCCAGGCAGCACTGACAGAACCAGAGCACACAGCCTCAAGCTGCACCAAGGGAAATACAGGTTGGATATTAGGAAGAAGTTTTTTACAGAAAAGGTGATAAAGTTCTGGAATGGCTGCCTGGGGAGGTGGTGGAGTCACCATCCCTGGGTGTGTTTAACAGAGCCTGGATGTGGCATCGGGTGCCAGGGTTTAGTTGAGGTGTTGGGGCTGGGTTGGACTCGATGACCTTGAAGGTCTCTTCCAACCCTGTGATTCCATGAAGGGTTTGTGCTGGCTGATATTATTGTCTGCTTGCCTTGCACTGCTCCTGGGGGCCCCCAGCCCATCAGGCTGTGCTGCACGCTCTGCCCAGTGTCTGACACACTCTGGAGGTGATGCAGAACGAGAGAAATGAAGGAATCTTGTGGTGAGGCAGCAGCAGAGCTGGGGTCTCACTGCCAGCAGGACCATACCTGCTTCTGCTGCCTGCTCCTGATGCCAAGGTGAACTAATTCCTTTTGGAAAAGGAGTCAGTGAGATGTGTGTGTAAACAGATAGCAGAGCCTGCTCAGGAAATATGCCTCTACCAATATTGTCCTAGGGTGACTGCTTTGGTGCTTTGCAGTGTGCTCTGTTCCTGCTAGACTTATAATTCTTTCTGCTAGCTCATGAGGAATTTTTAAATCCTGTTGGCTGTCTGATTGATTTCTATGGGAAAACTATGATATCAGTGGGAACTTTATCTGGGGAGAGATGAATGCTTGGTTGGATGCTGTCAGGGTAAATTGCAGGTGCTGTATTAAAACCCCACAGCAGATAAAAACATGTCAGTCAGCCTCCCTCCCCTCCCTGCCCTACTTTATTCTCCCCAGCACACTTAACATGCAAGGACCTCGTGTGCCATCACTGCAGGGGATGTGTGTGCTCAGGACAGGAGACATTTCCATTTCTATTTTCAGGTTGTTTTTCAGGATGAGTGAGTGGATTACAGCTTCTCCCCGTTCTGGTGCATCAATACTTTGCATCAGCCACAGCGTTTGCTTGAAACTGTGCATTGTTAATCTTACCCAGCTCTGTATTCCCTCTTCCCTCCAAGTGGATTGAGGCATGGAGTGATCAATCATGATGACCAATAAAGAATTTGCTATTAGTATTTTTTAAAGTTCCTATCTTTAGGATCCTTAGCAAGAAAATACTTGCTTTTAAAGAAAACTACATATCTATAGGAGTATAGCATAAAGCTTTCCTTATAGTCATAATTTTGATTATTTTGAGGTGTTTAAAATCTCTGTAGTTTGTAGCGGGACTTCAGAATTTATCAAAAGGATAAGATTGTAACTTTTGCTTGGTCTGTTGAAATCACTTTAGATTTGGCTAAATCAAGCTATCACAAATTGTGTATAAATAGGTACCAGTACTTTTTCTTAAAAAGATAATTGCAATGGTGCCATAATTCTGCATAATATAACTAAGAATATTTAAAATTGTAAAGTGTAAAATCAAGACTTATAAATTAATTTTAATTTTCAGGCTTTTAGAACTGAACAGTTGTAACTGTGCAGAAGTTGGGATTTTGATGTCGTGCCTTCAGTTATTTCCACTAAAAGGTATTTTTCAATCATGCAAGCTGATTAAGGGTCTGAATTCCCAGTGAAAGGTGTCTCTGGGTAACTCTGTGTCCCATATAAATCCTGCTGAGCACCTTCTGTGTCTTCAGATCCCCAATAAACCCTTGATTGGCAGTGATGGGAGCTCCCAGCTGGAGCAATTATCCTGACAAGTTAATATGGACATTGCAAATGTGGCAGGAAGGAAACTCGTGGCAGTGTGTGCCTGGAGGGTGACCCTCGGATGTGCCTGGGGTGCAGCCCCCCTGAACACACCAAACACCTGCCTTCGTCAGGATTTGATGGATTCCCCTCCAACTTTTATTACCAAAGGCAGAATCCTCACTTCCTTTTATAGTTTTGAGTTTTAACCACATTAGCTACATATAGATGTAAAAGGACTACACAAAATGGATGGAGAAGAATTATACAAAGTTTTCATCCATTTTTAACTTGTGCATGAATTTCTAGGATTGCGTTCCCTCCCTCTGAAATCCTGTGCAGTGATTTTAAGCTGTGCAGTGTGAGAGACAGTCTTGCTGTAGCTGCTACTGTAAAACCTAATTTGCTGCATAAAATATGAGAGCTATAGTGAAATATGAGCCTGGAGAGCAACTCTTTTGATCTTGAGTAGTCAAAAGGTTGGCATGTATAATGGTATGAAAATAAATGATGTCAAAACTGTAGGATATAATTTATGGTTTGGGGACTACTTTACTCATGGAAGCAGAAGCTTCTACCACTGAAAAGCAAGTAGTTCAACAAAAGATAATGAATGGAAATTACAAACTTTCATAATCCCCCAGATAGAATGAATCGTGCAATACATCAGTTTAAACACAACCAGTTGTCTAATTTACTGCTTATATATTATTAAATAGAGCATTTATAATATATATATGATTGGAACTTGAGCCTTCATTTTGTGTTTCTTTAAATAAGTACTAGGCTTTAATTGTCATCCGGTTTGGCAAGGACTTGGACACATAAATCACCTTTACTCAGGTCAAGTGACAAAAGCTTGGGTCTTGTAGGCTTTTAACAAGATGCTTTTTGAGGTGTCCCAGCACAGCCTGAAGAGTGCCCAGGTGTGCCATGGTGCTCCTGGGGGAGGGATCACAAAGCAAGGGTGGAATATTTGTTGACTGAAATCTTTATGGCTGTAATACCATGCAGGCTCTTATGTGTGCCTCTGGTAGCTGAGACTCTGTTGCCTACACAGGCTTTAGACTTGGGATATTTTTTGAATATATGTATGAAAAATGGTCCATGGACTAATTCAGTTACCTCCATTTGCTTCATTCAAAGTTGCACAACCTTCCCCAGTAAAGTCTCTATCTCTGCAAACAGTCTTTTAACTGGGCTTGGGGTTTTGGGGGTTTGGTTGCTTAGTTTTGTTTTGGTTTGGTTTTTTTGTTAGTTTGGTTTTTAGATTTTTTTTCTCTTGTTTGCTCATTTTGTTTGGTTTTTTTTCCCTTATTTGTTTGTTTTGGTTTTGTTTTTTGGTTGTTTTTTTTTTTATTTGTTTTTTGGGGGTTTTTTTTGGGTTGGGTTTTTTGAGCCTCTGTCTTTCTTTTGAGGTCTGCTTTGTGAAGTTTCCACAGGCTTCTCTTTTGTCCTTCTCTCACCCAAAGGCTGCCCAGTCCCCTTGGTCACAGCTCCAAGGCTGTTCATGGGACAGGGGGCATCCAAGGCTGGTGTTGTGTTGGGTGTCACTGCACTTTGCAGAGTGAGCTCCTGCAGGGGAAATGTTGCACCCAGAGCTCCCCAGGCTGATGTGGCTGTTTGGATTCAACCACTGAGCCTGAAACTGGAATTCTCCCTCAAGGATCTAAAGATTGCAGCAAACCCCCCCACCCTGACCAAATCTGTTTGGACAGGACTCCTAGGAGGCTTCTGAAAAAAATGAGATTTAATAATGACAGCTGTGAGCCATTCTGCATGCCTTTTCTGTAGGTGTAGATATAAACACACACATTTCATGGACATGTGTCTCCAGAATGCGTTTCAGTAAAGTGCATCAGGAATTTGATGGTGATAGAAGTGAATATAAGCTTGTCTCACTAAAGGGTTGGTATTGACTTGAAAGTGCACTTTGTTTATTGATTCTGTTTCTTACTTCCCTTCCACATCCTCTTGCTGAATGCTGTAAGTTTTCACTGCCTGTGGGAGAATCCGGATGTGTTTTGATGAAGGTTTAAAGGTACTGTATTAATCACACTTCTGTCAGTCCTAAGTTGTGGATTTCAAGAGTATCACACTGTCACAGCTCTAGATGGGCCATATTGATCTTGATGATTAAATCAGCTAAAGGAAACTTGATTTCTGAGGGAAAACTTCATATTCTCAAAGCCCAAATGTCTCCTAAATATTTATAGGTGAAGAAAGTTGATCAAATACCTTTGTCCTCTGATTATTACAGTGAGCAGCAACACTTAGTTCAGATTCTTATTACAATGATGTGATGTAGTAATATATAAATTCCTGTGTATGTGTTTTCAATCATGTGAATATGCAAAGGTAACTTTTTTCTTCTATCTTGGCAAGGCAGGAAGATAAATAGGTAAAAATGTGTATGTGTTTAAGCAATAAAGTTGGTTTAATGTTTCTGGGGGAAAAATTTCCTGTAGTACACAGAGTAGTGACTTGATTGAACAGGACAGAATCATGCAGTTCAATTAATGTGCAAATATGTGTTCACTGAACTTTCATTCCATTTATCACATGGACATGGAAATAGGGTCATTTTTTATCTCTGTATTATGTATATGACATCTTAGTTTGCTTCTTGCATGCTGCTATGGGGAAAACAGCAATGTGGCACACCACAGGCGAAAAGAATTGGAGATAAATTCCTCAGCTGTCACAAACATATTTAAGTAGATCTTTGTTTGAAGATAAATCTCTTCCTTCTGCAAGGACTAACATTCAGAAAGCCTTTGCATGCTCTTCCCATTAAAATTGGATATATTCCTTGGCTGTGTGCTGGGAAAAATCATGGGCAACAATTGTCATGTTTATGAAGTACATCGTTAACAAAAGAAGGGTACTTACAGAAAAACATCCAAAGGAAGTTTTAGCTGAAAGTACATTAATATTCACCATCAGCTGTTTCAAATAAGGAGCCAGATATTTCAAAGTAACTTTTTTCTGATTCTTACCAAGATTTTCTTCCATCCTCAGGCCTAGTGAAATTTGTTTGGGGACTGTTCTCCTTCCTTTGACTAATTGTAAATCAGGTGAGCAGGAGTACAGGCGGTTATTCAATTCTTACACTGAAAACCTATACTGGAAATTCTGTTAGTAAAACGTAGAGTGAATAAACTTCTGCCTTTTATTTTATTTCTATAATTGGTGAAAAAAAAATTTTCTTTTCTCTTGATATGGAACAAAAATTTACAGCAGCAAGGGCAAAAGATGAAATTTCATAAGTACAATGTAAATTAATGTGATAAAAATTCCCTTCTTAAGAGCCTGTAAGAATACTGGAAGGTAGTTAAGAATTTCATTGTTCAGTTTCACTGAGAGTCTAAAGACAAGACCTTTTGCCTGACATGGGCAGCTGTAAAAATTAAAGAGTAGCTGAATTCCACATGGAATTGTAGTATTTGCAGGCAAGGCTTATAACCTTTAAACAAACCACAGGCCAAATTCTCTGCCAGGGAAATTGGCAGAGCTTCATAAACTTTAATGGAGCTGGGCCTTAATGGAACTGTGCCAGGTTTTAGGAGCAGTGAACGTGATTTCAGTTTAGGTAGGAGGTGGCAGAAGCTGAGGGAGAGAAAGAGAAGCTTAAATTGTTAATAATCAGTCCCCACAGGTCACTTTTAAATAGAAAAAGGAACTTAAGTGTCTGGTCAAAACCAGATATCTTTCCATCAGATATTTAGTTCAACAGATTTAATTTACATGTGAAAATGCAGGAAAGATTGGATTTCTTATTAATTAAACTTGTACTGCTGCTTAACATTGAGCCCAAAATGGGCAAAAGAGATATTTTGGGAAAAGCTTCTGAATGGAATGTGAGGAGTTTGGAGCAAACAAACCATAAAGTCCATGGCAGGACAAAGGGAAATGTTTCCATCTGTACAAACACATTGACGCAGCACTTGGAGAGCATTGAGGAGTTTAGGTGTAGGGGAAATAATGTGTTTATAAAAATAAATGTTCATAGGCAACATCTATTCACAGATAAAGCAATTGTGAGCCAAGCAGCATTTTGGGTTGGAACTTCACCAGGAAGTTGTGGAAGGGTGCTGCTGCCCATTCCCATTGCACATTTAAAAAACAATTTTCTTAGCAGCAAAACTCACTGCAAAGGTAAATATCCAGAATTATGAAGGGGTGTTTGGGAGCAGTGTGTGTTTGGTTTATTCTTTTGACTGAAGTACTAAAATATTTTGCTTTCCCATTCATGTTTAACAGCCACCAAACATGTTTAGGAAACATGAGTTCTGTACAAACCCAGGGAGGGTTTGAGACGATTTAAAACTGCAGTGGTTGCTTGGAGAAATGTTCATGTTGCTGTAATAGGGGAAGAGAAAATCAGTATTGTTCTCAGTCTCCTGCTTTGCATAAGCTGGGCTGTGGGAAGGAGAACAGCAGTACCTGTACTGGTGTAGCAGCTTCAGGGAGAAGAAAAGAGAGAAGCTGCTGCCCAGCACTGCAGAGGAGAAAACAGAGGAGTAGACCTGGGAGAGACTCTGGAGTGCTGGACAAAGTGTGGGGCTGAGGAGTACTGGGTGAAACACAGCCTTTCTCCTCCCCAGTAATGGCAACTTGGAAGAAAGATCAACGAGGCATAGCCAAAATATTTCCTTTTCTTGAGTTTTCTCAGAGGTCATAATTAAAACATGTCTTGTGGGGAAGCCCCATTGCTTAGGGAAGATCTGCATTTTCCACCTTAGGAAATGGCAGATGACAGAGGTAGCCTGGGATGTACAATTTCTTGTTAGGGCACCTTTTTCCCCAGCAGTTCCACATTTCTCTGCCACTGAAACAGGATTTCACTTTCTGGTCTGATAAAGAGTTTTCAATTACTTGTAGTGTGGAAGTGGTTTATTCACTTTATAATGAATTATTGGCATGTGATGAATTATTTGCTGAATTACTGAAGTGTTCTAACTAAAGGACATTGTCAGTTGAATTGGGAGTTTATGATTTTGGGACTAGGATAAAGTCTTCAGAATCATCTTCACAGGGTTTCTATAACAGAGTAACTCCCAGCAGTTGGTTTGAAAATTGCTCTCCTTGCTGTATCTCATTTCCTTCTTCCTTAGTGCCCTTTGTTCCCAGAGGACACAGTGAATGTCCTGAGTAGGATTTGAAGAATTCAGAGTAGATCCAAACCATCTAGAGAAGCTCACAGAGTTCAATCTCTTAAATTCAATTACATTTTTATGCGGACTTTACATTCTTACACTTCAAAGATAACACAAGAATTTCTTTCCTGCTCTGGATTCAGTGAATGTCTTTTGCTGTAACTTCTCTGGGGAGGCAAAGCAGCTCCCATCTGAACAGCTCTTCACATTCAGCAGGACTTGTGAAAACATGAAATTGGAAACAGCATCGTGTTTGAGCTCTAGATGATTTATTCTGACAAATAACACAAGGGCATCTCCAGATAAACATAGATGATTACACGTTGGTAAAGCCACCGATTGTCAGGAGACCAGAATAATGTTCTAGGAGGAAATATCTGTGGTGTTTAATGAATTTTGAAGCATCACTACAAAACCTGTGTTACCAAACTGCATTTTAAATCAATACTGTGGGCGTGCTGAATTTATAAAATCAGTGTTCAAGAGCTGGGCTATGTTCATCGCTTTAGTTTGTCTTGCATGGACTTGAGAATGCAATTGGATACTGGTTGTACTTTTCAGAAGAGAAGCCCAGGAGCAGGTTAAGGCCTAGACTTACATAAACAGAAAGCTGAACCAGACAGGCAGACTAATTTAATCCTGTTTCTGTTAAGCTTTTAATAAATACTTTATTCATTGTATCATATACGCCATCATGGTTCTGCTCAGGACAGTGTTTTAGGAGAGATCCTCCAGAAGGAGAAGAGTTAATGGCAGTGACAAATATTCCTGAATGTGGCTGTAACTATCAGAAATTTTGGTTTATGGCTCTTTACTTAATGCTTTAAATACTAAATTAAATGGGCCATGGAGAGTAGTCAAATGTGTCTTTTCTAATAATTATAAGAGCATCATGGCAGAGAGAATGTGACAGTTTAGAAACCATAAGAGGCATTAATTCAGAGGTGATGGGTGTCTAATTCCTTATCACCCACAGCCAGTGTCACTCTGCCACAAAGAGCAGGTGCCTTCACCTCAGCTTCTAGGTTGAAAAATTGCATCTCAGATATCTCCAGCCTCTTCGTCTCCTGATCAGGATTGATGATATGGAAAATTGAAGTGTTTGGTTTATGTCACCCAACACTTGAAACCACAAACAAACAAACCAGTCCCCAAAACAAAACAAATCAAAAAATCCCACTTGCCTTTTACAGAATGACATAAAGCGAAGACATATGATTGCATTTTGATTAAAAGTAATTACAAGTAACCTTAATTAGCTCCCAATCCCGTGAGTTTAGGGGAATGCTCTATTTAAAATGAACTAATGCAAGAAAATTTAATACTTCTGTAATAAACAAGAATGTTTTTTTCCTCATGTTCAAATGTAAAGAACTCTCAAACATTAAATCAAATATAAAATGCCTGGAAGAACACTGGAACCATTAGGAACCTCATTGTCATCATTCCCATAACTGGTTTTAAACATGGCATTTTCATGGATAGGTAACCATTTACTTTCTACATGAGTTGCTGTGATAAGAATTTATTACAGGACCTCAGGGAAATGTTGTTACATCTATTAAAAAAAAGTTACCATTAATTTTGTAGAATTAGAACATCGATTTAATTTGGCCTCCTTTAATTGATGTTAGGCAGCTTGGGAACGGATGTCCTCACTTTGTAAATGCACTTAATCACTTCTTGCTACAAAACCTTGGACATAATTTTTCCAATCAGAGCTGACAGTTGTAGGGTTAAAGCTCAACACTAATAAATTCACAGGGACTAGATACTGTACTACCTGCTATCCTTCTTCAAAACACTGGCAGTGCAAAGCAAGTCTGAATAATTTTAATTAGATAATATCACTATGCATTCTTTTTCTAAATAAATTTTATTTGCTCCTGTTAGCACAGTAATTCAATTTGCTGGTGTTTGTCTTCTTGGGGAAAAAAAAAAAATCCTTGTGTTCCTGTAGGGCTGCCAGCTGGTGCACAGTGCAGAACAGAGGGGCTGGAATTTGATGGCACTTTGGGTGGCATTGCTGAGGGCACAGAGGCTCTGGCAGTCTGTGGACAACGGCACTGGCAGGGTAAAGGTCAGGCAGTTCACAAAAGCAAATAGCAACATGCCCAGGTTAATGATGGCACTGCCAGGGAATGACATGGAAAGGATTTCTTCAAAAATGAGTCTGCTTCTTCGTTGTGGTCATTCTCCAACATTCTCTGTTTTGCTTGGAGAATAAGAGATTTGTGTGAGGTGTTTTAATGACTTATTTCTGATGTTTTATCAGTGCTGCAATCATAGTTTTCCCTGGAGATCATGGCCTAGGTAAGAATGAGCTGTTGCTTGGGGGAAGAAATAAGAAATAACAAGTCCAGAAAGCATTTTCCTCCAGAATACCACTTTGCTCTGAAGTGATTTCCCTCTCATTATTAGTCTTGTTTACAATTTCCTTGGCACCTGGGAGGAGCAGCAGGATAAGAGGGCAAAAAACTCTTTTGTCTTGGAAAATCTCCTCAAGTAGTCAAAAATCAAGATTTCTTTTGGGGTTTTTTTTTGGTTTTTTTTGGTTTTTTTTTTTGTTTGTTTTTGTTTTGTTTTTTTTTTTTTGTTGGTTTTTTTTGTTTGTTTGTTTGTTTTTTTGTTTGTTTGGGTTTTTTGTTTTTGTTTTTTTTGTTGTTGTTTTTTTTTTGTTTTGTTTTGTTTTTTTCCACCACCAGTAGAGTGGTGAAAAATTTTTGTGGCAGCTTTTCAGGCTATTTTTAGGTTACCCACCTTTTTTCTATACTACTAATGAAGAAAAGCTCTGGTTGTCTGGATAACCCTCTGCTGCTTCAACTCTGTTTCTCAAAAACAATTGTTGGGCTTTTCTACTTAAGTCTCTGTGGGATTTCCCCTGTGGAAGAAGAAAGTGATCTTTCAAGTCACTGTGACTTTCTGAGTGTATTTTAGTAGAGTTTTTAGATTCCATAAATTGGGGTATGGCTGATCCATGCCTCTCCTGAGTTAGCAATGGGAGCTCATCAAAATGCCAAGCTCAATTCTTCCCTCAGTTCTCACAAAAAAATGAGGTGGGTAGATTAGAAGAAATTTGTGCAAAGCAAAAACACATTTAATAATTCAAAACTGGGTGGATGAGTAACTAAATAGACCTTGAAGCTGACGCCTTTCAAAGACAGAACAACGGAAGCTGACCATGTACATGAGCTGTTCTATGGACTTCCTTTTTCATTAAGATTTAGAAACTTTTTTTTTAATCTAACGTCAAAATTAGTTGGGTTTTCAGTTCAGTGACTTGAAGACTACTCTGTAAACAAGTAGCAGAGAGAGGCTTCTAATTGTATATTTTCTTTTAGAATTGTTTGGTTTTTTAGTCAAATCATAAGTTTTCATTAAAAATATTGCAAATTTTGTACTCTCCTGCCTTAAAATAAGGAAAACAAGTTGTTTAAGCTGTATAAATGAGAATAAGCAGCTTTATTCCCTGAGTGATCATAGCACATCTCAGGTAAATGCATTAGTAGGCACTTCTAAATTATGAATGTAAAATGCTAAACAGATGAAAGCACTATGAAAACTGTTTTGGCTTACTACATAATTAGGGTGTGTTTTATCTTTACACCATTCAGATTTTCATTCAAACTTTTGAACATATTGACCACTGTCAAATTTACCACTCTTCTTTTCCCCATTTGCTTTTCACACATAACTTTGAATGTTCTCACTTGTCTAGGGCTGCAGATAAGCTCTTCTGATGAGTGAAGGAATGAGGCAGATGATGTTTTAAATGCATAGATATTTTCCTTTCAAAGAGGAGGATTAGGGGGGGACTTTTCATTCAAATCCTGTTGATCCAGAGCAGGCAGTGTGGTGTTGATAACTGATGAGCTGAGGGAGGATGTTCAGCTTTCTCTGGAATATTCCAACTTTGAAGGTCTCAGAAGCTGAGAGGTGCAGTGGGGCGTAATTCTTTGTGCTGTGCACATGGTTAAAAGCAGCAGATATTTATGATCCCTCATTTAATGGAACTTCTGATGGGATGGAGGAGATTTCCCCTGCACATGGCACATCCTTGGGTCACACGTACACAGCTCGTCAGTGTCACCCCTTCACACCAGGCACAATCTGCTTTTTAGCAGCTCCCTAACTAGGCTAGTTCCTTTCCAAGAAAAATCCAAACTATGAAGTTTGTTTTGGTCTGTTTTGCATCCAATGTATTTAAAAGGAGAGTCTGTGAGGAATAATCATCTGCTGGGCTGTATCTGGGAATA
Source organism: Hypocryptadius cinnamomeus (assembly GCA_013400635.1). Taxonomy (NCBI): domain Eukaryota; kingdom Metazoa; phylum Chordata; class Aves; order Passeriformes; family Zosteropidae; genus Hypocryptadius; species Hypocryptadius cinnamomeus. Next base: position 96,203 of record VYZP01017065.1, on the reverse strand, counting down.
ATCCAGCTCCTACATGGCAGTGTGAGAACTGAACATCTCTTTAAGCCCTGGTGTATCCATAAACACATCTTTTCAGTAATTAACTGATTTTGACCTCTTGCATCAACTTCCCTGTGCCAGAGAGGGAACACTGTTAATTTTAACACAAATATATTGCTGCTTGCAAGGACAGGTAGGTTTTAACACTGGAAAATTGAGGTCATTGTTCTGCCATGCTCACCTGAAGTATCTGCTTTTCACAGTGTTCAGAGGCAACTTCCCTATTGTGTATTGCTTGGAGCTCTCAAAAATCAGTTTTAAGTGCATTCCTATATTGATCTGATTTAATACAGGACTGTACTGGGATATCATCACTATGCAATCTATCCTGAGGGTTTTATTTAATTGGCTTTGCAAAGTCTGCATTTCTCTGGGCTGACCTTTCTATTTTTATTCTAAATATTTATCTTTGGAGTCAGTAGCCTGCACTGACCATTTTTTTTATGAAACTGAGGACAGCTTGCAATCCTGTTGTTGACATTTGTATTTAACCTCTGACTTTTCAAAGGAAATTCATTAGTGGCTATACAGTTTCCAGTAGTTCATTTTACTTTTCTTAATCATGCAGCAAGGCCACCTCTCCTAGATCCACAGCCAACTGTTTAGTGCAGTTTTTAATGAGCTACAACACCTTTGGGGAAGCTCATCTTGAGGGTTAGCTTCAGGCACAAGCAAGCCAGGTAATTTCAAGGGCTGTAAACTGATGAGGGCAGCAAAATCCCAGTTTTAGACAAGCCAGAACTTTGCTGGTGATGCCTGCCTTGGGCTCCCTCATCCTGCAGTGATGGCAAAGCTCCCTGTCCTCATGGAGGAGCTTGGGCACTGCAATGGGACATGGCTCATCCAGCCCTGTCCCCTTCTGCTCCTGAGCTCTGTCCTTGAGAGGACAGGAGGCTGCAGAGACAATCCATCCCTCCTGAGATGGTGCAGGGCGTGCTGGCAGATGCTGGTGTCGGCCCACACATCCCTTTCTGCTGGGCTTTGCCAGGCTCAGCTGGGCAGATGCTTGTCTTTCACATGGGCAGTCACAGGGAAAGACACAGGCAACAGGATTGTGATATTTCCCAGAGACTGACAGCACTTTCCAGCTTTCCTGGGGGAGAAAAATGTTTGATGAAGCCAGTCTGCCAAAGGTGTGAAATAGAATTTGTCTCTGATAAAGTGAAATTTTGAAATGCATTTCGGTCTGTTCCACAAAAGCCTGATGATTATATTCCTGTTCAAGGCAAACCTGGGTTCAGGTGTCACCTCTGAGCTGCAAGTGGGTTTGTGCTGCCCCTATCCCCTCCTGGAAAGTGTCACAGTTCTTAATCACCCCAGCCTTGAGTAACACTGGGACTCCTTTGGCAGGAGCAAAGAGCAAAAGCCCTGGAGGGTCCCTCCAAGTCTGAGCCACGCTCTGCACCAGCTGTGAGGAGCTGCCCCATCCCACCCCACTGTCACCAGGCAGTGCCTGCTGCTGGGGGTCAGGTCAGGTGGGAAATGCAATATTTTTCTTCCTTCCCTTTAAACACCCTGCTCTCGTGCCTGTGGCTGCACCAAAACACAGGGCTTGGAGCAGGTCCTAACAGAACTTGCAAATGCAGCTCCTTTTTAGCTCAGAAATCTGGGGCTTGAGATTTCAATTCCCACTTCTCAGATCCTGGCTATCCCTGTGGAGTCCCTGAAGAGTGATTTTCCTGGAGTTCTTCCCTTAGCTCTCTGAAGCAGAGGGGAAGACAGCTGGGTTCTCTGCTTTAATTAGACTAAGGAAGCTGCTCATAAAAGAGTGGAAAAGAGAGCAGAAATCAGCCAGCCTCTTAGTGGAAATGCTGCATGCATAATGCTGGGAGGGAATGGGTATAGTTAAACCTGAATAGTTAAATATGCCAAGGAGTTGTCAGTTGGTTTTTTCCCCCTCTTTGCAAATTTCCCTGGTAACCCCAGGCAAGTTGGTGGTTCAGAACATGGTTCCATTTTTTTGGTCAAAAAATGATAAAAGTCTTAAATATTTTAGAGGAATCTGTGGTAAGTTTCCTCTCTGTGACTCATAAGGATTTGGATTATTATGATGAAAACATTTGTAAAGTTATTGTGTTTCTTTTCATCGAGAAAGGTTCACTTGTGAATCCTTGCTAGGACTGTATTTCCCACTGCTTATCTTTATTTCTGCAGGGTTTAAAGTGTTATTCACCATATCAGGGCACTGAAACAGTGCCTGGTGCTGGGGTGACAGCATGGAAAATGAATGCCAATATTCACATCATGTATGGACTGACAATATTAGCATCAGGCAGCTCTTGGCAGAAATAGAAATTTTACCAAAAAAAGAAGAAAAAGGAAGTTAAGCAAGTTGGTTCTTAATATCTGTATCATTCACAATGTAATACAACTTCTGGGTGACTGAGGGGGTGGACATATGTATAAATAAAGAAAGGAAGATACATTAACCAAATATTAACCCAATTTTTTTTTTTCTGTAAATAAATACAAAAATATTATTTTCAAACTTGTGGGAAAATTCTGGAATGAAGCTCTAGTACTCATGAAATGGGTACCATACAGTGGAGCAGCAGAACTAGTCCAGGCTAGAGAACACAGCATGCTTTTTCAGCTGGTGTTTAAAGTCTGGTTTGAGGTGGGGGATAGCAAAATAAATTCTGCCTGCTGAGGTACCATTATTGCTGCTATTAATGAAGAGATGGGGATACTTTTGGGCTAAGAAGGATTTATTACTCAGAGAAACATCAGTCTCAGAAGGTGTGAGATCTATGAGAGCAAGCAGTCAGCCATAGCTCAGAGTGGTCACAAGTTCTTTGTTACAAGCCAATATATAATTTCCTAGTTTAATGGACAGTTGCTACAAGGTTTATTTTGCTTTTCAAACCTATCACCTTTACTTAATTTTGCTGCACTGCAGATACTTTTGTCCAATGGGCTTCTGTCACACACAGAAATGCTTCTATGCTAACTTCTAAACCCTTAGCTTACTCTACACAACCACAGCCCTACACTATAAACCCTTCACCATCTTATCAGTGCAGTTTCTCACTTACCTAAGGCATATTCTTTCTTACAACTACAGAAACAAAAGTTTATGATTTTTCTGCTTAATGTCTGTATTTTATTTTTACACCAATCCAAGCCTCTTTGCAGATCAAACCTTCTTGTATCTGTGGAAGTTTCTGTTTGTCTAATTCCCACACTGAGGGAAGGGCTCTGGTGTCAGCCCTTGGTGCTGGATGCACCCAGTGTTTTTGGAGCCCTGGAGGAGCAGAGTTCTCATTTTGGGGTTGGTGCTGCTGTGTGCTGCCTTCACCTGGGCATTCCATCTCACCAGTGCCAAGGCTCTACAGACACAGGGAGCTCCCAGTTCATGCAATTGCTTCCCAGTGCAGCCAGCTCGGGAGCAGAGAGAGGCAATTTCAGCAGCTCTCTGCATTTCCAGGGCTCTGTCTGCGCCACCCTCTGCAGGATCTGCTGGATCTCTGGCATTCCCACAGTGATCCTGTGTGATTCTTCCTGGGGGAATGAAGAACTCACCAGGGGCTTTAAACCCTAAACCATCTCTGTGATTGTCCTAAAATTTGCTGTACTTGAGCCAGAAACCAATTTGTGTTCTGAAGGCTGGAAGCTCCTTTATAGCGTGCTTTAAAAAAAAAAAAACAAAACAAACCCCAAAACTTCACCTTTCTCCCCCAATTCTTTCATAAACTCTTTTAAATCAGAGACAAGTTAACTAAGATAACCTGCCTATTAGGAGCTCTGTATATAAATATAACCCAGCATTATTATTATTATAATTAATAATATTATTATAATTAATATTATTGATTAGCATTTTTCTGCTTTGCAGTGTTCTGTGGGGAAAGAACTGGGGGCCTCTTTCCCCTGAGTCACTGAACTCAGCCTCATAACAGCAAATATTTAGACACTTGTGTTTGATATGTGTTGTAGTAAATGTTCATGAATCTACGAAGGGCAAGAAGTTGAACACCAAGCAGGCACTTGTGGAAGGAATACACAAATAAGTATGAGCAACTAAAGTATTTCTTTATCTTCCAGTTATATTGCCCCTTATGATACAACAAGTTAAGTGAACAAAAAATAAACTGTTCATATTCAAGAGTCAGTGTTTTATTCAGTAAATGTTTCAATAATCCACAGCTAGTTAAAATTCAATTTAAAATTCACCACAGAATTTTTGCTTCAGTGTTCTCAATTTTATTTTTAACTACTATGAAAAGCCCAGTGAAATCTTTTGGGAATAATTTAATCCTTAAAGCTTCTTTCCCTTCTCTAAACCCAGAGCCAAGAGAGGAACACCCTGTGAGCAGGAAGGGGCTGCTTGTAGAACTCTGCATCCTCACTACAAACTGCACTTCCATGGCTGCTCCACCTGAAAATCATGGCCAGGCAATATTGCTGAGTAGAGGGCAGGAAAAAGACTGTTTTATTGAGATGTTTCTAGAACAATGAGTTATAGAATGATATGTGTTATATTAGAATGTGTGTCTGTGTGTGATGCCTGATATTTGATATTTTTCAGATGCTGCACTGCATTAGTGTATAACTCTGAACACCAAGGCATGGTGTATATATAAATATGGATCTAAAACTGCAATATAATTGTTCTGCCTCACCAAATTCTTCCCTTTGGAGTTCATTGCAGAAGCTGAGCTCTTCACAGCATCCCAGCCCTGTGATCCCTGGGAGGGCACAGCGTGCCAGCCCTTCCCTGGGCCATGCTGTGCCACCTCTGCCAGGGCTTGTTCCCCTCTCCCAACCCAGCCCAGGCACATTTGGAGCTCCACAGACCCACTCCTTCAACTCCTGAATGCTTCATTATTCTACAAGTGACTTGTTTGGGCAGCATCCCAGCAGAAATGGGCATGGGATATCTGGTTGTAGCTGTAGCTAATCCCAGGTCTGCCTTTGATGAGCAGATCCTGGCAGAGGCTCACACAAGGTCACTGCTCTCTGCCTCTCCTCACTTGCTCAGTTCATCAGGAATCTGTGCAGAACTGGATTCTATTATGAGCTCCTTTCCATAGCAGAGAATAAATCCACTTTGGAAATCTCTGAGGTGCCCTGTTTTAATACCAATGAAATATCTCTGGGAAATTCACTTAAATTTTAATTGTTTGCAGGATCACCTGGTAATCTCTGTTCTGTTCAGGAATATAAATGGAGGCTTAGCAAAAAAAGAGAAGTGTTCACAATAGTATAGTTCTGGGTGCAGCAGGTGGACAGATTTTTTGCCACAATCAAAAGGAAAGCTGTTGTATAAAACAGCAGGATGTAGGGTTAAGTGGATATTTTAAAGAAGAGGTCATTCAGACAAAGTGACAAAATGTATAAAAGTGACTGCCTTCTCTCAGCCTCTTGTCACCCAGATTTGCATAGATAATTCTGAGAGGCCTGATACTTTCAGAATGAGCTGAATTCAGCTGGTCTTCAGATCAAAGCCAGCAGAGCTAAAGCTGTTGGGTCTTATCAGGGAAAACTACACAGGAGACAAACAAATTTTTATTTCGTTAATAATGGTTATAAATTTAGGAATTGCTTGAATTCTGTAATTACTGGATTTCCTTTGCTGTCGTGTCAGTTCTGTGGGGAGATGGCAGAGCTATACCTGCTTTTATTTATTTAATTAAGTAAATATCTGCAGCTGTAGAAACAAATGGGTTTTTTTTCAGACTTTTTTCTTTTCAGGAAAGACACTTATAATTGTAAAATATGCAGTACTTGAGCATTTTTCCTCAATTGTGAGCACTTTCCATTCTCTTTTGGAAAGCTTTTCCTGGGGACACTCACGTGTTACAAATGGCCTTGAAAAATAAATAAACAATGCATCCTTTTGTTAGGAGTATGTGCATCTTATCCATCTGTCCTCCTCCTGTGTTCCTTCTGTGTTATTATTCTACAAAGTCAATTCTTCCACAGAATCTATTTGATTCTTTTTTTTTTCCTTGTAAGAAGCTTACAGGACAAAAAAGCAATAGAAATTCACCTCAGTATTGTTCTTGAGGAGGTATTTTCCCTTACTACCTTGAACAAGCTTCTTGTATGAAAAATGAAATAGAAGGAAAACAGAAAACCAACTGCCTTTTATCCCTCTCATTTAATGGAGCTGAGTTCTCCTCAAGAACGCCTTGGAGTATTTAAACCAACTCCTGATGCAGTAATTACAGCTGCTGCCTGGCCTGGTGCTGCAGGTGGGGCTGTGCAGGGGTAATTAAAAAAAAAAATAAAAGGTGAATTTCTCCATGTTCAAGGTGCCAGAAGTGAGGGATGGCAGAGGAACAGGAGCAGCTTTGAGAGTCACCAGTGTCACACACTGGCCTGCCCCCCTGCCCTTGTCTTCAGGGCAGGTTAAAATGCTAAGGATAATTTAAAGAGGCAGGAAAGGGAAAGCAGAGGGTTTTGGAAAGGCTCACTGATCAGTCCTGTTAATCACAGGCTGTATTTCCCTCTTGGCTGGGGGTGGCCCCACAGCATCTCTGCTGCTGCTGCTTTCCTGTGGTTGATGGTGAGCTCCAGGGTTAATGGTTTGACACGGGGGTGCCTTTGGAACCTCTGCAAACCCTCTGGAATTCTCCTTTCACTCTGCAGCTCTGCATAAGGGCACAGGTTTCCTGACAGGGCAGGCACTTGATGTAAAAACCATTGCAGTTGTCTATAAGCTAAGGAACAGCTAGTGCCACTGCCATTAGGCCTGAAAAATGCTGTGGCTTTTGCTTCGTTTTCTAGGTTTATTTTATCAGAAATGTTCTGATAAAATGTTGGTGACTTTTAGAAATTGATATGACTCTCTGGAATAGATACCAATAAATATTTAAAAGAATTCCATTGTTATTTTGAGGAGAAGGCTGTTATCAGAAAGCCTAGAAAACAAGCATTTTTGTAACAAAACATCGCTGGAAAATGTAATATTAAAAATATCTCTGCTTGCAATGCTCTAAAATTCCACGGGTGACAAATTGAGTCAGTTTACCAATATCTCAATCCACAGTCACAAAGAATTAGAATAGAACACCAAGTGGGAAGGAAGCCCCCCAAAAGGGAACCCTAACAGTGACTCTAAATACTGCTCCAGCAGAAAGGAGCCGAGCTCTGTTCATCCTCATTCTGAGCTGGTATTCACAGGGTATAAAACTGAGTAATTGATTTTGCTTCCTCTAATAAACAGAATCCTGTCATTTTTATGGAATGTAACTTTACAGTTTCTGAAGAGGTTTCATGAGTGAAAAATTCATTGCTATTTAGTGTCCAATTGCATCCAGATTTAGAGTCTAATGCCTTCTATTCACATTGCTGAGCAACCATCCTGCATCCTGTGCAGTGCAAAGTTGATTCAGGCAATTTTCCCTATAGATTTGTGCATATGTCACCTTTGGGCAAAAGATGAGCTAATGGAATTGAAATGAATGTAATTGGCAGAAGGTCAACCAGGGAGCTGTACATGTCTAGAGCTTCCAGAAAAGGCAGAGTTGTTTCATGTTGGCATATGACTTGATTAGTATGCAGGTAAGGTGATTGTGCCTCAACAGAATAATTGGATCATTGAAATATCTGCAAACCCTGGTGTATCTACAAAGCCTGAGCAGTGATTAGATCCTGCCTGTTCATCGCAGCAAGCCTTGAAATTCTTCCCACTGTGAAAAACTAATTTTCTGTGGGAATTTATTAAATAAGAAATCTGCATGCCACTTTACCTTGTAAGCATTACGGGCAGAATACAAAGATTTCCTTTGACTTTGATGTATGCACTTCACGGATTCTTTTGTACCATTGTTTTGTCACTTCTCTGCATTCAGCAGAAATTCCAGTATCTCTTTCTTCCCTGGCTTTCTGGGGAGAGTTCCATCTCCACCCCATGATAAAGCAGCCGTTCATTTAAAGCAAAGGGAAGGAGGGGAAAGGTGGGCTGTGGAAGAGAAGAGGCACAATTGGAACATGCCAGTACACTTCAGTTGTTGTGTTCTGAAAACAGCCAGAACAAATAGTCACAAGTTGTTGCTTTTCAATCTTCATGTTTCTGTGCTGTAATTGGTTTCTGCTGCACCACTGAACAGATTTTATTGTGTCATCTGGGTTTTTTTGTTTTAAAACTGGGGAATGCTAGTCTCTGCTAATAAGGAACAACAGGTATTACAGGGTAGGATTCCTGTGCTGCCCAGCAAACTTCAAAAAAATAGAGAGAGGAATGAACATAAGATTCCTAGAGGGTTTGCAATTTTTATTTCAACCCTACAGGGAAGTGCTCTGAAGGGCAAATAACGAAGTGCTTTGTGCTGCCAAAATGAACTCACACCTTGGGGCGTGTCTCAGAGCCAACACCTTTCCAGCAGAGGGTGGAGGTGCAGCTCCTCTTCTCCTCCCAGTTAATGGCAGCCAGGTTGCTTGCAGTGGAACAGAATAGCCCAAACATCTGCCTCCTCCACTCTGTTTCTGTGGTTTTAAGTGCTTGGCTGCTGTGCTGCAGCTACCCCAGGAGCCAGTCTAGAGTCACAAACACAGCACCACTTAAGCTCCAGTGTAGCAGAGCCACTGTGGCAGATAATCACCTAAAAAGAGTAAATCCTCCTGGGTTAAGGAAAAGAGTTGTATGCAGAGCTAAATGAATAATTCATAGGAAATAATTCTTTTTTTCCACTTGCGGAATGGCTTGAGATTCTCTCAGCTGTGCATTAATTATTCAGATGTTTCTGAGAAATGTTTTCTGTAAACTTTATTGTACAGATTGGAACTTTGAGCTTGATTCTTGCAATGAATGATTTAGAATGCTGCACTGCATGGACTTCCCAGACCTTAATTGGTTTGGTACACAAGCACCTACGTGAATATATTTGGTGAAGATTCAAAACATGTTTTCAATAACATCACTGTCTAATGAAACTTAAAAACTTCCTCTTCGTGAGCTGTGTTTCTGTAGTAAAACACAACAGCTTTAATTTTTTATGAAAGTGAGCATCCAGCACATGGCTGAAAGTAATTCACTTGGAAACTGAAATGGATCTGTAAATACTTTTTCTGCATAATTTACACAGTTCCACTTGTGTGATACTAATAACTACTTATTAGCCTTGAATTTATACTACTCAGTAGGGGAATATTTCTTTGTTCCTTCTCTTAAAAGTTGTAATTATCTCTCCATTGCTGCCTATCAGTATCCAAGTGCTTTGAGGATGGTACATTAGAACCTCATATATTTCTGTAATGTGGCACAATCTTGCCATAACAAAAATCTCAGACTGTTCCATAAACAAAGTCATTCTACTAGATTTTCCTCATTTGTGCAAAAGAGACAAAAAAGTATGGTTGCCTTGATAGCTTCATATTAGGATACCAGAGTGGGAGAGAAAAATACACGTATTTCTCTCACATTCTCGTGATAGCAATAAAAATACACCAGAAAAAAAAATTCTGATGTATTTTCAGTATTTTTCTGGCTGCTTTGAGGCCATTTAGAGGAAATGTTTATCAGATCAACATCTAAAGTAGCGCCATGCCATGAACTCACAGACCTGGCTACTGGAAATGGGTGGATAAGTTCTTGAAACACGTTTTTGACACATATTTAATGACTTAGAGAAGTGGTAGAAATGCATTATTCGTGTCCTTGCTGAGCCCCACTCAGGGAGGTACCTTGAGCTTGCTTTGCCACAGTAATTTTAGTTTGCTCACCTTGCTCTCGTTGCTTCTCTAATTTCAATCAGATAAAATTAATCAGCAGTTTCCTGTAAAGGCTGTTCTCTGCTGATTCTGCAGTGCCTGAGGTCTGAGGTGTCCCACAAATGCTGAGTTCCAGGAAGGGCTGGGATCACACCTGGACAGGGACCAGGCAGTGCAAAAGTCCAGTGAAATTCCTGCTCCTTCCTTCTGCCCTGCTGCTGCTCCTGGATCTTGTGCCCTGTTTTTTCCTCAGCCTGGGATTCCTGGCCATTCATCTCTGATGCAGATTTTTCCCCAAATGCTTTTGGGAAAACTGCCTGCAGGATGAACACAGGATTTCTCTGACCTGTCACTGCAGTAATATCCTCAAAGGGCTCCAGGAGGTTTGCTGAGCACAACCTGCCCTGCCTAAATCTGTGCTGGCTCCCCTTAACCACACCAGGTTCTCTGGAGGGCTTTTCAACCTCAGGCTTTATTTTACTCCTTCAGCTGAATTTAGTTAAACTTGGAATGTGTGTGGAGTCTGCATGAGGATGGCAAATACTCCCACAGCCCTTCATTGTGTGAACAATGTCATGTGTGAGCTTCTACTTGAGGGAATCACAAAAAAAACCTCTCCAGCCTAGAAAAGGGTGACTGAGGGAGTTTGTGACAAAGATCTGCAGCACCTGAGTGGAAGTGTGAGCAGTAATAGACCATGAGAGTTCATTGTCTCTTCCCTTGCAAGGGGTAGGACGCCCCAAAGGAAACTGCTGCTCCTGCAGTGGCTTCAAAACAAAAGGAGCTGCTGATTAACACAACCTCTAATTAAGCCATGGAATTTCTTCCTGTCAGATTTTATGGTTGATAAAGTTTACCTAGATTAAAAATGAGACTGGACAAATTCATGCAAGAGAAATCTGGCAAGGTCAGTTAAATGTCAGGACTCTGAAATGTGAGGAAGGCCTGAGGCTGCAAATAACAAGGAATTATCAGTAAATGTTAGCCCTGCCCTGGCACTGCTGCCCTGGCACCTCCTGCTGCCCTGTGCCACCCCTGGGCAGACACTGAGTGTGGCCTTCCTTAACACTGAGCCCACTGAGTTCTGACTGAAAGCTTCCTCATCACCTAAACCTGCAAGCATTTCCCATCTGTGTGTGGAGTGATGGAGGTTTGGGAATCCAGTTCTCACAAGAACAGGCATTTAGGGTGTTAGCTGGAATTCACTGTTGGGTTTAGTGCTGAGCACTTTTGCATCGTTTGAAGAAATTTGGGATTTGGACATCCTGTGTATTGATTGCAGATAGTTTGAAGTTACTCTGGAAAATGCAAATGGCTCCATTTTATCTCTGTCTTGAGTTTAGATTTTGTGATTGGTTGGGTTTTCTTGGACTTAATTAAAAGTTTATTTTTCAGAGCTGTAGAATTTTTTTTTTTTTTTTGGCTGAACGATTTCCCCTCATCCTCCTCCCAAGGGACAGAATTATCTAGATCAAGGTTGAAGGAAACATTAATTAAACTTAGCAATAAAATAAGGTCTACAAAGACAGTGTTTTGAATTCCTTGTCAATAAATCCCCTTATATAACTTTAAAAATGTCCTTAAATTTCATCACTAAGTGTAGCATTATAAGGCAGAGCATGTTTGCAGTGTCAGAGTGTGCCTGCCAGGATATCAAAATCTGAAAATAAAGGAGCATAATCATCTTCTTTCTGCTTCCTTGAACTTTCAAGTCAGTGCAGCAATTTAAATATGGGCTTTTTTTTTCTGGGCTCTTACAAAAACGTGTTACGATTGGTTTTATCTTTATTGTTCAAAAAATTATTATCAGGAGATAGAGAGAGGTTGGGGAGCTGGCATCAGATCGCCAGAGCTGACCTGGCAGCAGAATTAACATTCTCTCAGAGTGGGGAGAGAGGGAGGTAACAAAAGAGACTCTCCAGTGTAGATAATATATTCAGTTTTACTGGTTTTAAAACTCTGAATCAGAAAGAGAAGTGGTAAACAAAGAAAATAAGCAAAACACCATGTACTGCTATCTGAAAGTGAAATAGCTGGAATATTTAAATAAGCAATCCAGCTTGGGCTCTGCAGTGACATTGATTAGAACTAGCCATCCTCGAGCTGTGGGAAGATTGCACAAGTTGGGTTTTTTAAGGTATTTTATAAAAGCAGCTGATTTTAATGGATAATTCACGAAATTAAGGACATGCCCAAGCAATTAAGCACAGTATGATCTAGAGCTTCAGCTGTCCTGGTAACCTGGCATTTCTCATTCTCTGTAGCTACTGAATTCCACAGCTCTTAAGTCAACTGTTGAGTCCCAATTCCCTAAAATGGGAAATAATAACAACTAGAGATAATTATCAATGTGCTATTGGAGTAACAACACCATCTTCCTCAGCTAGAATTCTTTCTTTGCACTCCTGTTGCAGAAAGGCACTCCCAGAGTCGGGGTAGCCAGAAATGTTACTGAGAGATGAGCTCTGGGCCTTGTGCCTGGTGCCATGGGCTGAACAAGGACAGGAATCCTCCAGCTGTGCCTTGCTGGGTGGATCCCAGGGCACACAACATGGAAAACCATTTTTCTTGCTGTCAGTGGACACTGAGTGTGGTGTGAGACAGTTTCTGACTGATCACAGAAACATTTAGGTTGGAAAAACCTCTAAAACCGAGTCCAACCAAACCTTGCCTTGTCACACCCTGAGCAGTGGTGAAACCCATTCTATTCACTCTGGCAGAGTGAAACTGTCGTCTTGTTTTTTTAAGTTCTTCTACCTTTTTTGATGTTTACATTCTTGTAACGAACTTTCTCACACACTTTTCCATAAATACTTATTATTTTGCATTCTTTTCTGGAGGAAGAGAAAAGTGATGGACTGTTGGTTTGTCCAGTGTCATTGGAGAGGTGGCACTTTCACCCTCCAATCCACTGTCACTTTTGGAAATCTATAAATATTAGAGTCAGAAATTAAACACTCTCTTTTTTGCCTTGGAAAATCAGTGTCCGTGTCTTTCTGTTTCGTGTCCTAGAGTGACATAAAACTAAGTCATCAACAAATGATGGTACAACTAATGCATTTGTGGCAATCAGGATTTGCTCACTGCCAAGCAGAACTGAGCTGGCTCCAGCAGGGGATAGTGCTGATCCCCAGCACAGAGGCCTTTATTTGAAAGAAAATAGAAATGTTTTGAGTGATTATTTTTCTAGTCTTTTGGTTGTGGAATAAGGTAGCCTGGTAACTTACTCTGCTTCAACATTCAAGGTCTATAGAACAATTCTAAAGATTTGGTCCAATCATTTTTTTAAATTAAACACTTTAGAAGTTCAGGGAGAGTGAATAGCTAGATGGAAAGAGCAGAGGTTTTAAAATGAACTGACAATTATTCATGGGTCATCCCTTCTCAGATTTCATTTAATCAAAGACCCAATAAAAGAACACATTGTAAGGTGGTTCATTTTTTATAATTTAACTTTTTAATCTCATTTTTAAAATGATAAGAGTCATTAAGAGACTAATTTTGAGATTCCCTCCAGAGTTTTCTTAATCAGGCAGATTTTATTCTGTCTGTGATAGCCATGCATTACAAGTCACTGAGGAAAGCAGTTAAATACTTGTCCAAGTACACACCTCTGGCTACACCAGTGTTCAAATTTCATGCTGCAGAATTGAGGTCTGTTGGCAAACTGGGGCTACAATGTAATATTTTTACTTTCCCTACATTGAATAAACTGAACATGTTATGAAATTCTACTCTGAAATCACACAGTTTTGTTGGTATGTGGATTGTTTAAATAATTTCTAGAATGCTGCAATAGATGAGATTTTAATTTTTAGCTGTTGCTCTCTGTTCTGAAGTAGAAGGGCAAAGCATTCTTTGTCATTCTTTTAAGGGGAAACATTGCCTGGCTGAATAACACAGCAGCCACTGATTTATATGTCTATATGCACTGGAAAAGTGTGGGTTTTGCCCACTTTTGATTTTCAAAGCTTTGTGAATGATGAAGAAATTCAGGTTAAGAATATTGACTGAGTTATCAAGGCTTGAGCTTGCAATTGAGAATGTTATTGAGAAAATTCCTTGCATTAATAAGGCCTGAATAGGACTTTAGCTGCTCTTTATATCATAATCCTCCCTCCTATTTCATGAAAACTGGCTAGTTAACTTTATTTGGTAGTTTAATATTCTGTATCAAATACTTTTGTTTCATCCTTTAGCATGATAAATCTCAGTTTTGCAATTTACTATGAATTACTAACTGATTGTAAAAAAAAAATTCATTTAGATAATTAAAAATGCTTATTGTCTGGCAGTTCTGTTATCTTCCCAACATCAGCAATATTATATAATATGCTGGTGCCACGGGATGCACCAAGTTCTGCAAAAGAGTATTAAATGGAATAGATTTTATACCCATGAAGGACACCAGGAAGGAGGCCCTGCCTCCTACAGAGTTCAGGTATTTGGTAGAACTTTACACAGCATCAAAGTGCCTTGGTCAGAGCTAAGACCAGAAACCAGAGCCATAATTGTGATTGAATTGCATTCCTGCTGGAGAAGTGGCTCAAGATACGCTTGAAAATTCGGTGTAGGTGCTAAATGGCACAACAAATGGAGAGTCCCTGGTCTGACTTTTGCTGAGATAGAAGTTGAAATTGTAACTATTCCACAATGAGCCTTTTCAAATACTGTAGAATCAAATTAAGAGACACACAGTTGTTACAGCTGTGACAACTAAAACAACAAATGCCACCAGCATGTGACTTTCTCATCTCGTTCTAAGTGAAGTTTGAAAATTTTCATTGACAATAGAACCCCAGATTGATCTGACTTTCACTGGGATGTGGAATGTAAAAAAATAAAATCTGTTAAAACAAGATTACAGAGTCCTTGTGGCAGCTTCAAAGCAATTCTGAGCTCACGACTCAAAGTCCACATGCAAACACAACACATAGAGGAAAACCATAGTGCATCTGATGAACTGTCTGTAGTCCACCTGAAGAGATTTCAAAGAGAGGGAAATCAGCTCATTTTTCTGGGTAACAAACTGGTTTTCAGATTGCTCAGCTCCCCACTGTTTCTCTGAGAGCGATGGAAATCTGCTCAATTTCTGTTGAAACCTCACTGGAAGCTGCTTAGTATTCCAGAGGGCTGTTTGGGCTGTCTTTAGCCTGGCCAGTTTATAGAACAGAAGTGGAAATAACCCAAAATAGTTTTGCTCTTTGCACTTTGTTTGCCACTTTATTAATGTCCTCATCAATATTGAGGGTGCCAGACAATGTTGGGAGGTTTGGAGACACAAGCTCAGGGGTGACAGGGTGGATTTCCCTCCCTCCCACACCCCCCTGCTCACCATCAAAGTGCTGAATAAATCAGCACCACCCTTGTAGGAATGTGCCCCCTGTTGATGGAGTGACAAAACTATCCTTTGTCTCCTAAAAAAGGAAAAAAGCCCGGAAGTTTCCCTCCTCAATTAGGCAAAAAGACACCTCATAGGACCTGGGTGACTTCACCTCAAACTTAAGGATAGCCAAGTGGACAGAAGCCAAATGGTCCTGCCTGAGCAATTTATTAGAAAAAGAAGAGAACAAAGGAACTAATAATTTTTGTGAGGTGTTTTACCAGGAGCAAGATCCTCTTGCACCTGGCTTGGGTTTTCTCTATAAAGAGCTTTGTTATTTTGCCTTTTATTAAAACTTTTCTGTTTCCAACACTGCCACAGAAGCCATCCTGCTGATTTTATGCCTTCTAAGGTAGCTGAGCTATCTTGGGTGTGATATAAATCTCCAAGAGCTTATAAGATCTGGCTCGAGGAGACCATGTATCACACTCTCTCTTGCCACAGTGGTTCCACAGAGATGCTGGAGTGCAGAAGTTTCTGCCTCAGCAGCCTGGGACCATATCAGGCTCCAAGGTAAATTGGGAGCTGTTCTTTCCCTTGAAACTGCTGCGTCTGGGTCCTCATGTTCTTCACAAACAATTGCATTTAAAACCATCCCTGGCAGATTGTGCTCTCTTCCAGAAATGAGTTTAAAAGAATTTTCAGTTTCTTGGTGTAAGTCTGAGGCAGAGCTGGGAGGGGTGAGAGCAGAGCTGTGGTGCTGTGTGTGTCTCACTGTGCTCTGGGGCTGGTAAGGGAGGCAATTTCTCTGGCTTCTCCTCTTGTAGCTAGTATCCAAACTTTGGGTGAACCCCCAGTTCTGGTAGAATTGACTCCATATGTAATTAATTATCAATTTAATTTCTCTAATAATGCTGAGGGTTGGAGTAGGTGACTGCTGATGTACTGCCTGTAACTTTTGAGCTTTTTTGGGAATACTTACCCTATGCAGACATTCAAAACCTGCATATTCTTCATCTGGAGCATTCTGCTGTACTTAATGTGGTGCCAAGATTCTCCTCTCGCTCTGGAATCTAATGGTGGTCTCTGTTAGGTGACAGACACTCATTTCATTCAGCATGTGTCAAATTTTATTTTCTTATGAACATTTCAGGCATGGTTTTGATCTGAAAGCAAACCTAGGGTGTGCTGGTTGGTTCTGTGTGTTAGGGTGCAAAGCCACAGCTAATTAGCCATTCCCTTTACTCTCACAGAGATAGCATTTGGATCATTTGCTCTGATCCTTTCCTTAATGCTTAATAAATTCTTCAGTGTTACACTTTAATTCATTAACTTCACTTTTGAAAGGATTGACTCAGCTTTTTCAGGCCTGTGTGTGAACATGAAAGAATAGACCAAGAAGTTTGATTCTTTCAAGTCACAATCCCAGCTGCCTCCACACTGCTCTGAGGATCATTATCCTGCTGTGGTTATTTAGGCACTTTATTGCCAGGACTCTTTCTAAGTGTGCAATTGGAACTCTGGGCTGTTGGTCTGAGCTGTGCTGTGCTCCTGGATTATTCTTGGTTGAGAGCATTTCACATCCTCTCAGTTTGGAGAATATCCTTGATTGGGCTAATGATGTTTAAATGCTCTTTAAGCACTGAAATTGTAACCTTGTGCTTTTATTGCCTTTTTTTTTCTTTTTTTGGGTACATTGATTTAAGAAAGCCTCAATTTCTGGGGCTAAGAGAAGACCTGAGAATAAACATCCAGACAGGAAGTTGGGTCTTGGAAGTGCTGGGGAGTGTCAGGCAAATCCTTGGTGGTGAGTTCTGCCAACAGCAACTGAGTAGGAATACCTTGGGTTTTCCACAGTAGGAAAATGCTACAGTGCTCCCTAGGAATAGCTCTCAAAACTATTTGGGTTTAGCAGCTTCTCAGCCCTCTAGGTTTGTAATTTTGAAATGTTTATTTGCCTTAGTAAAATGTGCAGAGCAGATGATTCCAAGAGATAACTCTTCCCTTGGGAAGTAACAGGAAAACAGCATTGGAACAGGCAAGGGGCTCCTGTTTCAGTAGTGAACTCCACAGAGCCAGGCAAGGACATCCTTGGTGTGGTCTCTGATCATCTGAACCAATCTACAGAGCTGAAAAATGCATTTTAAATACTCAGGAATTACTGGCAGTATTGTGTGAGGAAATAATCTTTAATCTTGTTTGATGGAACCTGCGGTGCTCTGTCATTATGATAAAATCCTGCAGGAGGGTAAAACACCATGAGCTGCCTTAATGCCTGCATATATGGAATAGACACTTCAGCAACATGCATATATATATATATATATTTATTTATTTCTAGGTATGTTTTATTGACCTGTTCTTCCAGCTCGTTAAACACAGCTGTCACTTACTATCAGGAGCAAATGCAATGAAAGTCGTTTGGAGGGGGAGAGGATTGGCTGTGTTAAATTTACCATGTGTTGTTTGTTTGCTCTGGAAAGAGGAGCTGTTTTATTGCAGACATTTGCCCAAACCCAGCCATCACTAAGTGAAGAGAGAAAGTGATGGAGGGGTGTAATCTGATAGAGCCAGTGGGAGAAAAACCTTTTTCCAGTGTTGCTGGATAATAATGGATATCCTCCTACCAAAAAAAGAAAGATCACCTGAGCTATCTTTATTTTAATTTCCGGGCTACAATGACAGTGAATGGCTGTTAATGTTTTTTGGTTGGTGTGGGTTTTTTTGTTTGTTTGGTTTTGGGGTTTTTTTGTTTTGTTTTTTTGTCCTCTAATTGTTCAGTTGCTTGTAGGGGAAATCCAGATCAAGGTATGTGTTAGTCATCTAACTCTCCTGCACTTAAAAAACATGTTGAGGTTCCTCACTCCATGAAAATCTTCAATCACATTGCTTAAATTACCTTGTCATGTGTCCTTGTGAACCATTGTAGGTGATGGCACAAAATGAAATGTGTATCTGACATATTAAGGGTCTAAAGGGAGTGACCTGACTCTTGTCTTTCTTTGGTGAAGTCATTTAATCTCACTGCATCAGTTACTTCCAGAAGAACCAGGTAAGATTTTTTTTTTTTGTAATGGGAATTTTCATTTTCAAGTCCGTGTTCAGGAAATTTTCTGAGGTCATGGATATATTTTATGCCAACATAAAGCAACTTTCAAAGAGAACTACCCAAAACCACTGCAGCAGTCACTGTACTTTCATTTCTTGTTGGAACTGGGTATTTCATGAAGGCAGGTCTAATGTCCAGGTGCAGGTGTGTATCTAGAGGACAATCTACAGTTGTAACAAATGGGTTTAATGCTGCAAAGGCAAGGGAAGCCTGTCCCTCTTCCTGCACAAGCAGGACATGAGCGTGTCCTTTGTGACCCGGGGTGCTCGAGGCTGCCCTACACCTGCCCCTCATCCCCTCTGCCCACTTCACAGAGCTCTCTCTACAGAGCTGGGCCAAAATGGGCATTTTCTTACACTAATAACTTCTAGATTTGGAGTGCTGTCACTGACTGGTAAGAATAACCTCTAGAGACACTGTCGTGTTCAGTGTCGATAAATGTAACTTTAATCCCAAATTCTTTTTATGCAGAAACATGAAAATAATTTTCTATCCTACTTTCTTTGAGCAGTCTGCAGGTGCCTGTTTCTGCTAGAGCAATGATCTCTGTAATATTTCTTATTCCTCAAGATACAGAAATAATGGTTCTAGTTAAGCAAAAAGGGATATTTGGTTTCACTTATTTTACACCTTTAAAAAAATCAGACAGCAACCCCCAAGTTGTTAGATAGCTTAATTTCTAGGAAGGACACTTCTCTATGCTCCTAATTCCTGCAAAAGCAGAGAAAGCAAAATGCCATGGTCACCAGAGCAGTGCACCTCATTCACACAGGAGACATTCTGTCCCTGGGATGGCACAAAGAAGCAGCTGATTGAAGCACTAACGTGTCCCCAGCCCTTTTCCGTGAAAGACAAGGTCACTGCAATGGCTCTAGTCACTGGGAAGTTGATACCTGATTCCTCCCCATCCTTGCTCTGTGTGCCTCAATCCACTGACTACAGCACTCAGCCTTTTTTCGAGGGGAAAGGAGGTGAAAACAGCCTAAGGAGATGAATATTTATGTACATATTTCTGTAATTTCAATTCACTCATTGAATCCAGCTAGTACGTACAGCTTCCACCAGTGGGAGGATCCAAATCTGTACAAGTGCAAATACTGCTGGGGAGAAAGCTTTCTTCACCAAAATAAAAAGGAAAGGAAGCAAACCTTGTGCCTAATGATGATGAATATCACCAAAATTAGTGTATTCATGGGAAACAAATACTCTTAAATGCTCTGTATATATTATCCTCATCTTTTTCTTTCATGGTAGAAATGATAAGGGAAGGAAGAAGCTCACTGATGGTGCCTAATGCACAGCTACACGTGTATCTCTATATATAGCCCAGAAACACTGGTAATGCTCTTTCAAAATGATCATTACTTAGCTGGAAGAAATAGGTGGCAAACCCAGCTTGCTTCCATGGGAGAGAGTGCAGACAGCACAAAAGAGAGAAGGTTTTTTATTCTAGCTTTCCTGTCATTAGTCATCAATTAATTGCACTTAAACCAATAATCCAAGAGAGAACAATAATAAATTATTAACCATGAAGTGGTTTTCATTAAAGCCACAAATCATAGCTGGGCTTGGTGGGGAAGACCCTGACCCCAAAGGCAGGGAGGACACGAGGCAGGAGCTCCCACTGACCTGGGGACTGCTTGGACAGCTCCAGCTGCTGGGCCTGGCCTGGCACAGCTGGCAAAGGGCAGCAGTGGTCTTCTTGTAGGAATCCAGGAGGGCTGCAAAGTCTGGTTATCAGAGAAAAACCAGAAGCTCTGCTGAGTTTATCTTGATGCCCTGAACATTTCTCTCTTTCAATTTTTATTTATCATCTACTTATTTAGTCTGTCTAATGAACAGCGTCATATGTAACCTCATAATGAAAACATTACAGAGTATTTCATGCTTAGCTGGAGCTGAATTTGTCTCTTTGTTTGACCAAGACACACATTTGTAGGGTTATTAGAAAATAATCCATCCACTGTATATTTTAAAATAATTGCCTGACATTGATTTTGAAACGATGACATTTATCAGAGAATAACACTAATGATATTATTGATAATGCATGCTCATTAATATAGTTGTTTTTATCACTAGTGACAATTCCTACAAGCCACAGTTTTGAATTAAGCCTGTGCACCAGCACTGTAAAAAATCAGCCCAAAAACACAGACGTTGCCTCATAAAGCTTATGATCTAAATCTAAGATAAGAGAGGACAATAAGATGATGTGGCTGGAATCATAACACATCTCCAGTCTCAGTTTTATTAACTGGGAAGGGCATTGCAGCCAAGGTGAATGATAGGGGGAAAATGAGTGAAGGTGATGGGCTTGGTTTTCCTTATTGTTGCAAGTGGGAAGGAAGTTATAAAAGGGTCTCTTGTAGGATCAAGGCCTGGGATGGTGGGTGTGGGTGCATGCACTGATCTGAAGATCCTGGCATTGAATGGATATCATGGCAGCTCTTGAGCCCTCACATCTCCAGGACCCTTTCTGGTGGCATGAACAGCTCATTATAATCCAGTTATTGGCAGCCCCAGCAGGGGATCTGTGTGGTGGCACACCTGGGCAGTGGGACTGGAGAACAGCATGACATCCCATAACAACCCAATGCCTTCGGTGCTGCTGTCACCTTCAGTGGAACAGAGAATGTCCCAGAATGTCCCAAAACCCAGGTGGGAGCAGTCCTGGCTGGGAGTCCTGCTCAGGAGAGGTGGGGCTCATTAACATAGCAATTTACATAATGAGGTGCTCCCAGCATTCTGCTGCTGGAATGATCATAAAGGAGGGTGATAAACCATTCCATTGCCAGCCCCTGACAGCTCTAGTGCCAGGATGGATCCAGATGTGGTATTCACACTCCAGATGTGGTATTCACACTCTCTGGACAGAGAGAGACATAATTCTCTCTCCCAGGATTTTTCCTGGGGAAGGCAGTGAGAAGCTCAGAGAAGAAGAGAAAATAATTCTTATCTCCATTCACTGCTCCTGTTGTGTGGCACACGTGGAATGTGTTATGGAGATTGTTTACAGGAGGTGAGGGTTGTTTGGATTGATTGGCCAATTGGGTCAAAGCTGTGTCATGATGGTTGGAGACAGTCACGGGTTTTTCTTTAGTATCACTTTAGTATAGGATCTCTTTAGTATAATTTATTATAGTATAAAGTGTAATATAACCTAGCTTAATAAGGCATTTGTTCAGCCTTCTGAATCATGGAGTCAGAGCACCTTGTTCCCTACACTGGGGTCGCCCTGAATCGATATCCAGGCACCTCCCTGCCCTCAGGGGCTGCAGTTTCCAGGTGCATTCACCCTGTCTCACCAGGGCTTGTGCTGCTGGGATCCTTCTGGGCAGGCTCCCACTGATGACAGTATCTGACATTGCAGATATCCCACATTCCAGACTTTTCCCTCTCCCTGGCCCTGCAGACAGCAAGCATTCTCAGGGTAGTGGCCACTGCCTTGATCAAACCTGTTAGAAGGGCTGGTGCTGGGAGACAAACATTTAATTGATTTACAGCACAGCAGCAGTGGGAGGAGAGGGGGGGAAACACAGCATATTGGAATTTGAAATACATAAAAACCCCGTTGTGCCAGGATGTTTTGAAATTCCAAGCAGTGAGTTTGTTCTTATGTTAAAATGGATTTTCTGAAACCAAGGTGAGTCATTCTGGTAATGGTCCTCCTGAAAGAACTGCTCCTGAATGTGAATGGGGAGAGCTGCTGCTTGTGAGGTATTCCACTGCTTAAATGGTTTCCCAAAGCACCACAGTTTTCACTTTTATGAAGGAAATAAAATACTGAAAATGTGCAAATGCGAAACATAGTTTTCCAATTAATTTAATATAATAATGCTTTGCATTACACAAGTGGAATAATAATTTCACAAAAATAATTTGTCAGAAAAATAATGGATACAGCAAACATTCTTGTATTTAGAAGAGTTTATTTGGAACATCACGAATGCTTTATTGCATTTGCATTGCAAAGTAAGAAAGGTAATATCCTATCAGACATTGAGGCTCAATGGATGTATGTTCATCACTCAGTAAGAAATTAAAGAGAGACCTTAGAGTAGAACAAATGATGGGAAAAGCAGAAAAAGAATTTATGTTCATTCCAAATCTGTCTAAACTGATGCATTGTCACAGGCTTTTAATGGGTCCAAAATCCCTGGAGGCTTCCAGACTTTAAGAAACTGAAATGAATCTGATGGAGGGGTTTTCAAATGGATTTGTAAAGGCTTCAGGAGTTTCCTGGTTTTCTTGCATGTTAAGATCCTTGCCAGCTGTTGTAAAGAACTGTTTGTTTTCTGCTTTAGTTTACCCAGTCTGAGACAACATGAATTCAGTACATCAGAAGTTTCTCATTAAACATATTTTGGTTTTGTTGTATCTCCCATTTTTGCTAAGTGGGAAGGTATGAACTTTTCATCATGAAAAATCAACATGACCTTTTGCAAAAATGAGGTGCAAGCATTTCAGCATTTCGATGTTCCGGCATTTCAGTAAAAGACCAAATGAATTTTAACACATAATATATCTTAAAATATGAATAGTAACATGAATCTCTTTCCTTTGCCTGGCTTGAGATATATTAATATATTTTGAAGTGATCATGAGAGTTCACCTTAGTAATAATAATAAAAAAAAGAACTTGAGCAGGAAAAATATTGGGAAATTTTAGGTGAATTCATTTTTTGTTAATTCCTTGAAGACTCCTTTGTGGTACATAATACATGATTACTGAAAACAATTTTTTATTTGCTGTTAGCAAGGTATGAAGTAATGGTTCTCCTAATAGAATTCAAAAGATGTCATTGTCTAAAAATTGGAGGATTTGGCACCAGTGTGGTGGGCAGGGTCATTCTAGATCCTGCTTAACGTGTGATGCTTCCATATTTCAGCAGGGAAGGGCCATTGCAGGCAGCTTTTATCCAGTACTGAATAAATCTCTAATCAGCATTATCACAACACCAGCAGGAATTGTCAGTTCCCAAAGGATTGTGGCTTCATGGGAGAAACTCTTCCACAGAGATTTGACTTCAACTGTGTGACCTGACCCCCTGGGGCTGCTGGGGTGGGGAAAGGTGAGGCCACACCTGGCTGGGCTGGAGCTGAGGGGGATAAGTTCTGGCAAAATGGGGCTGGAGGGCAAAGGAGCTCACCCACACCAGGCCAACACTTCTGTTTCTGGGTAGAACAGTTTGTCTGACAGTTATTGAAATAAACATGGAGTACCCAAAATAATAGGAAGATTTATTTATAAAAACTTTCTGTTCTTCACCTGGGCATGATTCAGATTTCCTACTCACAGCTGAACTCAATTTAAGTGCCCTAAGATGGTTGGGGCATTCAGGATTCTGTTTCTGCCCCACTGAACTCAGCTGCAGTTGAAACTCAGATGAATGAGTTAAACAGATTCCTCTTTGTTCCTGTGCTGCTGATGGGACTCTCTTTGGGAGCAGAAATGGTCACTTACACCTCCTGTTCAAAGAACATGCACTTTGAATTGTAGAGAACCAAGAACAAATTAACAGGAAAACACAGATTCTTTTTCGCCCCAAGCTCTCAGAGCTGTGAGATGTATGGCATACATCACACAACAATAAGTACAGATAGGGGTAAGTTAATATATAAAGAATAACCTTTGATAATGCATTTGGATTGGTAGCAATGTCCTAAACTCTAGTGGATAATTGATAGAGCTCAGCATTCCCTATTCTCTCTATGCTGTAGGGATTATATATCTTTTAAAATAGAATTTCCACCATTTTAGTCTAGTGGAGTTGTGGAAGACTGAAAATAGCATTTCAGTCAGCACTGCTTGGCTGCTATTCTTCCCAGATGGCTCAGAGCACTTTCCTTCAAAGAAATTCCTGTCACAGAGGTTCCATACACGTCTTAGACACCAACAATGCATTTCTGTGTCAGCAAAACAGTTCTGACAACTGCAGGCACTGCTTGTGTTTGAGGGCATTCTGAGGAAATAACCTCTGCAGTTAAATGCTTGTAAATTTTCCATTGTGTTGCTCAATCCTGCTGCTTTCACTGCAGGGAACCCCAGCTGGGTTCTGTGAGCTCTGCTGTGACATGCTGGGTTTGGGTTCCCCGTTCCTCGTGTGATGCACTCGTGTCCCTTTGCCTGGGGAAGGTGCACGCTGCCTTTTGTGTCCCCCTAAGCCTGGCTGGGCTCCTGCAGCAGAGCTAGCAGCCCTGCTGCTACATCTGTGGCAATTCCACCCAGAGGAGATGTTGCAAGACAGTGAGTCCCCAGTGGGATGTAATAGAATGGAAGCAGATGGTGAGCTGAGGAGAATTTCAGGGGAGGATTACATTTTCCAGTTACTGTCTTTTTGATTTCACTGTTATTGTCTGATGAATTGTGTCAGATTTGATCCTTCAGATTGAAAAGCTGCTCCTCAATGTGCTCCCAAATGTACAGATAAAGTAAATGGCTGCTGCCAATGTACTGTCTTAGAAACTTAATTTTTTAATGCCTATTAGAAGGGCCTCTCACTCTGTCACATGTACAGTGATTTCTGCCTCCAGCTAAGGATTTTTGTTCATATTTGGGGTGTAGTAGCAGTAGCCTGCTGGGGTTTGGTACATAGCATACCTAGCACTCATCCTTTACTCCTGGCCAGGGCAAGCAGAAAGGCTTTCTCTTGCCCTGGTTTGTTTGCACAGCTTTGCTGTGGCTGGTTTGCAGTCCTTGATTAGCACTGGGTCTGCACACCCCTGCTGGGAAAGCCACACTCAGAGAGAAGGGAGACACAGAGAGCTCAGACCCTTCATTTGCACACCCAAATGGGAGCCCATCCCTAGTGGGAGGGCAGAGCCAGCTCCTGAAGAGCTGATTCAATACAAGTGCATCAAGATGCCCTTTCTACAATACCAGTTGATCACTCTGATGTGCAACTTAAACAGTTGTACTTTAAAGTGCTTTAAAATGTGTATGAGAAAAAAGAAAATCAAAACTTCTTTTCAGCACAAGGATATTCTCTGGGTAGACTCTACCTGTTCATTAAAGCAAGATTGATACTTTAAACACCCCAACAGTAGAAAGTCTCATACAAATTATATGGAATCAGGCCTTAAATCTTGGATATAATTAAGCCCTTCTCTAACTGTGGCCAAACATTGTTGTGCCTGCCCCTGTAGCAGATGTTGTTATAGTTAATAGCATTTTTTTGTTTCTTATTGGTAAATGGCCATTATTCTCTGGTGACTATACATATAAAAGTATAACCAGAAACAAATCTTTTCTGTATCATTCCTTCCTATAACCTTATAGCATGTTCAGTCTTACTCCCTTTTCCCCTCAGTTAAATCCTGCATGTTGATTTATTCCATTGTGGACAACAAGGTTATAGAAGGATTTTGACTCTTTTGAATTGAATTGAATTGAGGTATGAGGAGTGGGTAAATCTAAATGAGGTTGAAATTTGTAGTAGATCACAATGAGAGCTTTCTGACTGCTTCCTTTTATTTAGTGTTGGCTCATTTACTCAGGCCTAGAGACTCATAAACATTGTAAATGCATATGTAAGTGCAATGAACTTCTAGGCTGCTATGGCTCAGCCTCCTTCAGTGTCTTTTGAAAACTGCCATTTCATATATTGCTTTGGTCTCCCTCCTGCACAGATGTTGCAGATAACCAGGACATTTGAGCTTCCTGCTGCTGCTGCTGTTTGAGCTCTGCATTCTGTGCTGGAACATGCTTGGGAAGGGTTCTTGTTTAATATCTTTTGTGCAAGAATGGTTTAGAAGGATTGGAAGTTTGCAGTAATTCTGAATGTTGGACTTGACTGGCATCTGTTAGTTTCTGGAGCCTAAAGAGACAAGAGATTCATCTCAATAATCTGAGGAATTCTTATCTGTGTTTGTGAGAGCCTGCCCAAACATCCCCAGCTGTATCACCTTCAGAGAGGCTGCTGCAGAGGCAGCTACAAAACTGCTGATTTCACCCCAAAAATGAGGCAATGACAGCAGTTCTGTGTAAAAAGGAGGGTACAGTGGCAGTGTTGGTCACACAGCCTGCCTGGGAAGGAGTAGGGTGTGGATTGATGGGAAGGATTCAGGGCATCAACAGCTCATTGTTGGCTTTGCAAATCGGGTTCAGTTCCCTAAAACATGATTTGTGATAATTCACTTGTGGGGAATTTTGGAAGGGATTTGAGACAGGACCTCTGAATTGTTTTTGATGATGTGGTTCATTTTCTTATCTTCTACATAGGCAGGAAGGGTGAGTTCAGCTCACATCGTTACAGCATGGTTCAAAAGGTCACAAGACCCTCAGTTACAAGACCTTTTAAAGAGTTATTGAGCAATAAAACACTGCTAACAAGGATAGTTATGATTTTGACCCAATCCTTAAATATTTCCTCTTATGGACCCATGCTACAGTGTGAGCTTTCTTAGCCAACATGTTGTGACACACAAACCCGCAGTTCTGCATTCTAAACTCCTTGTTAACCTCTGTAACTACCTTCATTTTTTTCTATATCTTAAACTCTAAAACCCTAAACTTTCCTTCACTTAGCTTTACGTAAATCTTTAAAGTTTATCTTATGTAAAACTTTAAATTCACATTCTCGCTTCTAGCACCTAAGTTTGAAAGCCTTTACCAAGGTCTCAGATCAAATCCTGTTTAATTCCAAGCTTTGGCTTCTAGGCCCAAAATTCTGAGAGTTCCCTGCATTTTGGATTCCAGAAGTTATTTATGAACAGTACACTGTTTATTGGCAGCAATTATTGGAAGGACAGGTGTAAAGACATCATTATATCCTTGTATTAGGACAGATATTTTGCAATTCTCAGTAACTTTAGATACACATGAAAATCATACCATGAATGTGCACATCATTCCTGAGTGCTCCCCAGGAAAAATGCACCTGCACACAGAGGAATCCTGTCTCACCTGGCTGAACTCGGGTGCACCAAGCTGCACAAACACCATCCTGCATTTCCATGGGCTCTCACTGGAAAATGGAGCTTCCATGGGCAAAAGAAAGGATAAAAAAAAGCACAAATGAGAGGAATTACACTTCAACAAGCACTAGAATTTAACAGCATTTAGACAGGAATAGGTATTTAGCTTAAACTTTGATTTATGACTTTATCAATCCAAGTCAGAACTCTTGCTTCTGTTTCACCTGCTTTGCATTATTCCTATAGGATGGAAATAATGGGGAAAGTACCCTGAGTTTATTCTCCATAAAGGGAATTTGGGGCTGCATCTGGCCATTTCAGGAGCACTTTCAAACATTTCTATCCCAGCAATCTCCATGCCATGAAAGTCCCACAGGCTGTTAGACAGTTACATGTCTTTTTGTTCCTCTCTAATGAAGCTGTAATAAGGCACCAAATCTCTTGGAACCATTTCTCAAAAATGAAATAGCAAAGCAGTGCTGAGCTGGGCTACTGCAGCCCTGTCAGCACTGTGTGATAAAGTAGCATAAATACAAATTACACCAGCAGCAAGAGGTTTTGGTACACAAAAATAGGAAATATTACTTTTCTGTGCATGTTTTTGGTTTAGCATGACTGCTGAGAGCTCTGGGGATTATCCTACATGAATTTCAGGAATGGTGTGAAGCCCACTGAGCTCCTATCTGCTAGGTCCTAGGAAATTAATGGCAGTAGGAAAAGCAGGAGTTTCATCACTTTTGGAAAATACTGGAAAGTGAAATTAAATTGCTACTTTTGAAAGAGTCCAGAGAAGTACAAGGATGTCATGATGACTCCTGGTGACCAACTGGGCTGTTAAGACATAAATAATTCTCAAAATAGGGATCAAAGTTATGTTTATGAGGGGTTTTTTTCCCCAATAAGCAATGTGAAAATCCCACATCAGGATTGCCCCTGTGTAATTGAGTATTTCTGTCACACCTGGGTGTGCTCATTCCCCTTTGCCACACTAAATAAACCCAGAGGAGCTGGGCCTGGCTCCTCTGAGCTGCCTTGTGCAATCCCAGGGAATGCACCTCACCTCTCCTCTCCCTTTGAAAAATAAGGTTCTTTCAAAATCATCAGGTAATGATATTGCTCTAAAAGAACCAAATCATATTTTATCAGCAGGACTCCTCTGAGCAGAGGTTTAATGAGTGTGGAAATACAGGATTAAAGTGACTGCCTTATAATACTGCACATAAATGCTACTTCCACTTGCCCCATGAATGTTATTTCTCATAGAAGCTTCTAAATTAAGTAGTGCAGACTGGTAGAAATATTTTTCTGTGTTTGCATCTCTGTTTTTCAACCTTCTGCCTGAACAAATTTTTAAATTATGTACATTTGTTTTTCTTATCCCACTGTACATAAATTGTATAGATAAAATCAATATATTTTATTGTGCTGCTGTTTGCCATACAATATAAACCTGAAGACCAAGACAAATCAGACACAAATATATACTTTTCAGGAAGCTATAAAAGATGTATGGGATTGATTTCTTTAGCACAGAGAGGAATCTGTAACCTAAGTTTGTTGAGGCAAAATTTCTCTGAGTTGCAGTTGTGAGAGATGGACATAACACTGACCTCACAGTGGATGGATGAATTTGTGGCGCTATTTAAATTTGGGAGTAATATTTTTGTTGGCATTTTTCTGCCATTTCTGTGCCTGTTTAAGTGTTCTCCTCTTCAGTTTCTAATTTCACAATTGTTTACCTTTATTAACTTTAATTATAAAGCT
Organism: Hypocryptadius cinnamomeus; assembly: GCA_013400635.1. Taxonomy (NCBI): domain Eukaryota; kingdom Metazoa; phylum Chordata; class Aves; order Passeriformes; family Zosteropidae; genus Hypocryptadius; species Hypocryptadius cinnamomeus. Next base: position 67,392 of record VYZP01017065.1, on the reverse strand, counting down.
TTTATGCCCCCATAAAGGGCTTTAGTGGAAAATCAAACCAGATGCTGTAGGAAGCAGATTGTTGAAATAAATGAAAAACACCTTGACAGGACCATCTTAAGCCATGTTTTTGAAAGAAGTGAAAATAGGAAAAAAGCAATAAGTCAACCCTCAGGGAACCATGGGCACAAATAGAATTCAGCTGTAGTAGTTTATTGTGGGAAAATCTTTGACATTTATGCAGTTTATGAATGCACTGAAAAACTAAGGAGAGTGGTGAAAATCTGTAGCTTGGTGATGAAGTTAAAATAAAACAGCTGATACTGTTCCTCTGCAGGACAGAAACCTTCCCCACATGTGGAAAATGTTAATGTTCCTTGATGAAAACCAATTTGTGTCTGTAAATGAGCAGTAAGGCAGTGGAGGTGTTGGGTTCTTATGGAAGGACAGAGGCCAGAGCAGTCAGAGGTGGAGCAGGGAGAGCCCAGAGCTCCTGTGAGGGTAAAGCTGAGCCTGGCAATGGCTCTGCTGAGCAGCCAGAACAGGAATGTGGGGTTTGTCATGGAGAGCAGGAAGGATTTCCTCAGCTGGCAGTGGGAGGGAGGAGGAAGCACCACTGATGGGAATTCTTCTGATGGAAGAGAGCCTGGGGGAGGGTGAATGCATGGGACTGTGGTGTGAAGAACATTAATGGCTCCATAGATTTGCTGTTGAGTGCTAAAATCCCAGGCCTGGCTTATGCTAGGACTCTGGGGAAATGTTAATTGATGTGTGACACATTTCCACAAGCAGCACTGCTTAGTGCCACTCCCAACAAGGCTGCTCAGATTCTGTCCTCAGCCTGCAGTGCAACAAATAAGTGAAAACTGTGCTCGGGTTGAGCCTCTAATAGTGCACAGACCTGGGGGACAGGTAACAAGGGATAAGTGATTTAAGGGTTTTAAGGACAACTGAGACTGTGCATCAAGAGAAATTAGCTTAATTATGAAGTCTTAAAAGATACCCCCACAGATAGGAAGGAGAGGAAGGAAGGATGGATCCTGTAATTTAAGTGTTGACTACAAGCAGGCGGATTCTGTGTCATACTGAAAGGATAAAGGTCTTTTGTGGAGTTATGAGGAGACATTTATATTTAAATAATCTCTTGACAGACCACCCTGATCTCAGTAACTAATAGACACATTAATAATAATATGACAAAATGGTGCTTTTTTGTAAGGCTAAATGTATTCCTGTTGTTAACAGCTTATTTCTCTTAAAGACAAAAATAGATCTTGCTGCACCTTTTTGACCATGACATTGTGTGTTTTGTTCAATCCTTTAGTATTTCTGAGATCTGTGGAAGTCAGCTTGTTCCTTTCAGCTTGTTCTTAATGTTAGTTTTCCATTTTCTAAGATTTTACTGGAAAGAGGCAAAAAACCCTGAGAAAAGCCTTCAGAATATGGAACTTTAATTATCAGTATGCAATCCAGATTTAGAGGGCTTCTTTCAGTATGTATTTTTTTTACCAAGCTGTGAACCTCAGTTAATTTTAGAAAGTCTGATGAACCAAAATAGATGTCCTCTGCTTGAAAGTCAGATGATTCAGTTGAACCACAGACCCTTGAGCTCTTCAGGGCTGCATGGCTGTGGAGGCTCTGACTTTTAAAATGTGTGTTAATTGTGGAAATGGAAATCAGATATGTTTGGGGGTCTTCTTCCCCCCTCTTGAAACATTTTTCTGCAGTATGCTTTGAGTTTTTATTGAAAATCTGTGAAGGTATTACCTTCATGTAAGTAGTCAGAGATTTGGACCACAGATCCAGGAATTTCTGGGGATTACTTGCCCCCTTTGGCCCATGGTAAGGTATGGGCAGGGCTCTGGGTTACTCTTACCAAAGTGATTTTGTCACAAGGAGAATACAAAAGGAGAACCAGGATTCAGAAAAAAAGAATCCATCTAGTTTGAAACATCCCCAAAGCCATTGCTGCCATGTTTGGGACCTCCATCCCTCCATGGTATCAGAAATTGGCCTTTCAGAGTTGCTGGCCTGATTTCCAAAGCTCATGCTGCCTGTTTGTCCTGCTAACTAGCACAGGAATTGAGTGTTCAGCACATCCCGAACTCATCCTGGGATTTGTTACTTGTTTATTTGGGCTGGTGCCTGGAGAATGGCAGCCCCCAATTTGTAATCCAAGCCTACAAGAAGCTGGGATGAAAGTTCTCACTTTTTTCTCTTCTGTCATTATCTTTATTAGGCAGCCTTTGAAATTTAGAAGAATGACTTAGTGAGTTCCCACCAGATTTTTGGGGGGGACAGGAGGAACCATTGAAATTTGAAAGGAAAAAGAAAGGAAAAGTTTTCATTAAAAAAAATCTGGCTCTCTAAAAAAGAGAGAGAGAGAGCACACATGCAAGGCTGGATGGATGCACATTCCACCACACATACACAGTCTCTTCCAAGCCTTTGTTCATATCTGAATCTGGCTCCAGTTCTCCCAGCAGATTTTTCATTTGGACCCTGCATTTGTGGCATATTTGCAGTCTCAGGCCCTCAGCAAAAGAGCACTTTGGAATCAGATATCTGAAAAGCATCATGATGGGAAAGATTATTTACAAACACGACTTTAAAATATAGAATGGGATGTTTTATATAGAAAATAAAGTGTCACCACACTGGAGATATTTCAAGAAGCCTCATCTTATCTGTTTTGTTTTGTAGAAATGATTCAGTGTTTGTGGTAACATCACAAGTACAATGTGGCTTCCACTGAATTTGTATTTTGAGACACTGAATGCAATCCACTGTGCATGGGTAAAGTCAGTCTATCCAGATCAAAATGAGAGGAGGTTTCAGATTCCTCTAGAAATGCTTTAAGGGACAAGGTTCTGATAAATAACAAAGCTTCAGAACACAGAATTTGGGTAGATCACTGTAGGAGTGTGGGGCAAAATACAGCAGAGCAGCATTCAGATGTGAACTGGGTTTACTGGCAGTCCCATGAGGTGCAATCCTTTATTCCCAATACAGCTGGAAACCTGTGGAGTCTGGATATCACACATGCTCCTAAATGCTGCATAACAATGAGGGGTGCACATGGAATATAGAGGTTCCTGGGTATTTCAGTATTATGTGTTGTGCTTTTAGCATGCAGTACAGAACAAACAAATATTACCCCTTAAATTGCCACAGATTCAAGATAAATATTTCTATCAATAATAAGTTTTCCAAGACAGTTTTCACATGTAATCATGCGTTTTGGCTGCAGACTGCTAAGTTTTCAAGCACAGGCAGCTAAATCTAAAGTGTGCTCTGTTTCATTTGCTTCTTACGAAAGGTAAAACTTTGCTTCCTAAAGCAGTGTTCACACATGCAGATAAAGACATCACTTGAATTGTCCTCTGAAGCACCTGGTGAGACACTAGAAAGCAAAAGCTAAATTTCAGAGACAAGTAACTCTAATTTCCTGTTGCTGATCAGAGCATACACAATTCTCCTGTTACAAATTGGTTTTGTAGCACAAATTGTTTCCTGAATTCTGCTTGGTATTCATTCATTAAGAACATTTTAGCCCATAAAAGCTGCAGAAGCACAAAACCAGCAAGGTTTTGGTTGCCTGAGCAGCACAAAGCCCAGAGGAGTGAGGGGATTTCACTGGTCTCTAAAACACAGGCACCTGTGATTCCTCCTGCTCTTGTGGCTGGGTGCACCTGCCTGGGGCTGTGTTCCTGGCACTGCCTTGCACCCAAACCCTATTTGGAATCTGCTAACAGCACTCATTGTAATTACTGTGTATCACTTAATTGGGATTCGTGTAATTATTATTTTAAACTACTTTACATGTCCTGATTTGAATGTTTAATTTAGAAAACAGATATTCAGACCTTCGATCTGATTCCCTTTGGATGGCTGTGGATGGAGCATACATTTTAATGTTGCAGGTTATTTGTATGCAACAGGGTTTTCCCAATCTACACTGCTGAATCAGTGCTAGTATTTATCTGTGCAAAGTTACAGTCAGTCCAGGATAATATATTTTAATTCATAAAATCTGCGTTTAGTCACGCAATAAAGCTATTTAGCTTTGACATTCTTTAACAAAATATGTACAAAATACTTTTTCTTACAAAGTACAAGTGCAACACAGATTTATATAGATTTTTACCTTCTATGCATTTTTACATGCATTCTGTTAATAAAAACATCTAGCTGTACATGCAAACAACTCTTTATTACTTGTTGTTTATTTCAGAAAAATAGTTATATCAATTTCAGAAGTCACCTTGTTGAGATTCCAAGAAAGGTGTAAGGACAGGATGGTAGGAAGTGATGAAACAGGTATGATTTAAAAAAAATGCATAAACTTTCTACTTGGCTGCAGCCTCTATGAGCTCATGACAGCTGATACTGCAATATTCATTTTTTTTAAAGTTATGGGGATGTCACTGGCCTGGGGAGGTGTTTCCCTCAGGAATGGTTTCAGCCTGGTGTTCTGACACTTTGGCTCTGGTGATAATAAGTATTATTATAAAGTAGGCCCTGAAACATCACCACGATCTTATCCAGAGGCACCAAGCCTGCCCAATGTATAAAATAATAAGGCAGACACTATTTTAACACAAAAATTTGGACAGCCTTTCTTTGTTCACTGCATCTCCAAATGTTTGGCGTGGTGTAATTATCTATATTCTGTTACTGAAAGGCTAAGTGTGTCTCATGAAGAGAATCTCAAAAAGATTTTAATTAAGTTAAACTAAAATAAGAACTGAAGTATAGAAAGTGCTCTAAAGAATCTTTAATATCAAGATAAGCTCATAGCATCTTCTTAAATAGAAGTTAATACAGGCAGGTTAATATTCCTTCACTGAACAAAATGAAACCAGAATTGTGCTTTTGGTTTTAGAGGTCTTGAGTGCTTGGCTCCTTTCAAATCCTGTTTTCTTCCTGTGTTTCTCTCAAGCAGACAGGGAATGAGCCAAGCCTCTGTGCAGCTCTGGCTCTAATGTCTCCCAGCAAACAAGAATTTCCTTATTACCGAGAAACTCTGCTTCCCTGCCCTTGATGCAGAGAAAATGAGAATATTCCTCATGGAATGTGAGGATTGCCCCTGCTCAGTCTGGTGCCACGGGAGCAGCTTGCTCACAGCGAGGTGTGGATGCAGTGTGAACTCAGTTCAGGGCACAATGCATTCCCTGTGCCCTGGTGGCACCTCAGAGCAGGGAGGACCTGGTGCCATCACCCCCTTGCCACAGGTGCCCCATCAGCAATCCTGGAATGCCCTGCAAAGGGAGCCACGCTGGGAGAAATCATTCAGATGCCTTTTAAACAGCAAAACAACACGAGTTTGCAGGCCTTTTGTTTGCAGGCTGGAAAACTTGGTGAGTGCCTGCAGCCTGTCAGAGGCCAAATGGTCCAGCGAGGAGATTCTTAGTTTAGTTGAAAAAAGAACAGAGATAATTTCTCCCAGGCTGAGCCTGGGAATCTTAGAGGGAAAAATTAAAACAGTTGTTATCTCTCTTTCTGTAACCATTGTTTATAGCTATGGTTTTCCACAGTGTGCTATTCATAGTCACCATAATACTTTGAGACCAATCTGGTCCCACTTAGCAAGGGAGACTATAAAGCTCGCTTCTTCTTGCTAATAAAGACTCTTCTTGAGCCTTCTGATTCACCTGAAGACTGGAGTCTTTCATTCCATCCCTGACTCAACAGTTCCAGGAGCTCCAGCAGCTCCTGCATCCCAGAAACCCCCCAGAGCTCCTGGGGCTTCAGCCTCAGCCTGGATTCATGGCCTGTGTTCCCCAGGCCTGTGTGGATGTCTTGTTCTTCCTGTGCCATTCACAGGGCACTGTTCACACTCCAAAGTGGAGCACACACAGCTCAGATCCTTTCCTGTCCCTGTCCCCATGTGCCAGTGGCTGTGCCCTGCCCAGTGCTCAGCCCCACAGCTCCTTGGCCTTTTGCTTCCCCTTCTCGTGCTGCTCCTGCTGCCTGCACATCTGCTCCTAAATCCCGAGCTTTTCTTTTCCTTTTCCCCTGACCTTGATGAATGGCCTATATCTCAATGCCAAAGCTCACCTTTTCCTTACCAGAGGATGATTGATGGGGCAGGAGCAGCAGTGGAGCAGGTTCTGTGTCCTGACAGCCTTGGCTGCTGCCGGGCTCCCCCCCAGGGACTGGCAGCAGCCTTATTCCGTGCAGGAATCCAGATCCCTACCAAGCTCCTGAGAAACCAAGTGGGATTTTGAGACTCCTGCTGCACAGTCTGAATATCTCTTAAAAATAGCAAGCCCAGAGTGCTCTGTTGATTTTCTGTCATGGATTGCTTTGAAGGGCAAATACTCCTTTTTGTTTTGCACAGATGGCATAATTTTGGTGGATGAACTCAGCATTATCAAATACAAGCTCATATGATTTTCTTTGTTTTAAATGTTAAGAAATGAGATGAAAGACCATGAATATTCTTTGTTCAAAAACCATAATTATTCTTACACTGCTCTACTAACATTTAAAAATGCTGTTTTCCTTTAACATGTTTTCTATACATTTTTGCTAATAAAATGAATACCAATAACCTTTTTGAAAGACTATCTAGTTAAATTAGTTGCATTTTTAAATATAATGAGTCCTTAAGGCCAGGTTTTCAAGCCCTGTGTCAAGGTGGCTCACTTAGATCAGGGGACTCGTGCCAGATAACAACTACAGAAGATCTGAATAGAAAGGTGAAAGCAGTTGTTTATGAAAATTTGTAGTCTAAATTTAGGCAGACAAGGGGAAAAAATCAAGGGTGACTGAAAGAGAATAGATATCTAAGTGATATTGACTTTAACAGGTTCCTAATCATGAAGACATACGATAGATAGAAATGTGCTGGCAGAAGTTAATGGCTTTGAAAAGAAAAGACCAAATGTACAGTAATACCCTTGAAAGTGCTGACTTCATGAGTCAACATTTAAATGGGAGCCTGTCTTCCTGCTAAATAGCTTTTCAACTTCTTCCTTATCATAGGAGTCCTTAATTAAAATAGTTCAAAGGAGCTGGGTCATAAAACTGCATTGGGGTTTTTTTGTACTGAAAAGAATTTCTGTACTCAGCAAGACTTCATCAGTTCTCAAAACTTAGCAGTTGAGTCAATAGTCTTCTTTTCACTATGGTGAACTACACATTGAGAATGCCATAAGCAATTATTTAATCTCTGGAACTGGGGGTTAGTTCAGGACCACAGTGGGCTAATTAAAAAGTGCTTCAGTGTGTCATTGATTTCTTGGTATGACCACAAAGTCCTACTTTACCCTGCCTTGCTTTGAAGCAAGAAATGCTGCCAGCCAAGCTCTCTGCACAAACACTGAAGGGTGCAGAAGAGCCAAATGTTTCTGTCGTGCAGTTTGTCAGGGCACAGAGGGAAGGGAAGAATCGAGAAAGAGCAGAACAGAGAAGAGATTTAACAAGGTCTGTGATACTGGTTTAAAATACCTGTTCCATCAGTCAGCCTCCCAGGATTCTGGAGGGTTTGTTGTTCTCTCACCATAAAGCCTTGCAGGAAGGGCTGCACTGCCAGCACCAAGCCCTGGCTTTCTGTGATCTATTTGCTTGTCAAAACATCAACATCACCAATTCATTGCAGTGCCTCACGAATGACCTCCTCTTAGCCCTGCTCTCTGCAGTTTGCAGTTTCATTCATTTGTCATGTTGCAATCCTGTTTCTGGTTTAAATTTCCACTTCTGTTGAAGACATAAGTCCAAGTAGTAGAGTGAAAAATCCCATCACCTCATTCATAACTGTCATGACCTTTAATTCAGAAGCCATGGCTCTGGAATAGCTGCAGTTAATAGTCTTTTTAAGAGGTCTAGTCAGGCTTTGTCTGAAAATTCATATAGTAATGTTGATTGGAAAATTGATAAGACTCATGGGGAAAGTGAATTGGAAAATAGAAAGCTCAACATTTTAGTCTTTTTTTATTATTATTTCGAGTCATCTGCCCTGTTAGCATGCTGCTTGTTCTGATTCTGCTCTGTAGTTTTATTGTAGGACATGGAGGCAGTTAGGTGAGTCTGGTGTCGTGGGAAGATATTATAAACTCCCAGGCAAGTGTAGCATGCAAGAAAACTGAATGATAGCAACAATGGTGTAAAGCTAATCAGGTGAAATATTTTGCTTTTTAAACATTTATATTTCTGTAAAATCTGTTCTCTGCACGAAGCTGCTGCCCACCTGAATACTCTTGCTCATTTACTATTAAAAGAGTTTCCCTAGGAAAAAAACCCAATTGGCAGTTTTAACCCTGCTACCACTACTGAGAAATAAGATGTGCTAGCCCACAGTAATTTATACTGAACTGCTGTGAGCAGTTGTTGAGGGGAGGCTGTAAAAATCCCCCTCTGATTGTCTCTGCATTTCTGGACTCTTTGCAATCAGGGTAGCAGCTCATGCAGAACACAACCTTCCTTCTGCTTTGGAGTCAGATCTGTGCCTGACTGATTACAAACCCAATTAGCTATCTTCTGGAGGCTAGGATAAACTCCAGATATTCCATCCTGGAGGATTTCAGAAAGTTGAGTATACGAATGACTGAAAAAGTATAAAACTAAATTAAGAGCTCAAGTCCCCTTGTCTCCTCAAAATTCCTGCCTTGGTATTTAGAATTCTATTTACACCCAAACCAGCTCCACTGCTGAAGGAATGGCATCTGTCAAAGGCAATGTGATGTGCCAGTAAACCCCTTATATTTTTTGCCTCTTTTCCCACATACCAGGAATTGCTTTGACATGTTGAAACAAATGCCACCAAATCCATTTTCACAAATTTTGGTTGTACTCGGATTCTCAGTATACTTCTGCTTCTTGCCTTTTCTGAAATAATACATTCAATTCATTGTCACATCCACAGTGTTGGAAGATTATCCAACTTCCATAAACTAATTGGAATGAAGCATCTTCTTGTTCATAGTGAATTCAGGATCTCTCACTTGTGTGTATATTCACTCCCTCCCCAATTGCTTTAAAACTCTTCTTGCATAGCTGGGCTCCTCTCAGAGAATCAAAAATAATGTTAAATGCTTCAGCCTCCTCTGCTTTGGAAGGAAAGCTGCTCTCTCAGAGTCTCACTGGATGCAGGGACTTGTTTTTTACAGCACAAACCTTTGCCTGGTGTAGCTCGCGTATTTCCCAGATTGCCAGGAAATTGATTTGAGGATTTTGAGAGCTCCTTTCTTGCTCTTGGCTCACCTTGTCAAGCTGCTTAACTCCACAGGAATATGGAGCCCCTTGGCCCCCAGGAAGGCAGACAAAGACCTGCCTACAGCTTCCCACCACGCTGGGTAGCATAGCAACCCCTCCAGCTGGCTCCTGCAGAGCTGCCCAAAGTCACAGCTACCCACAGATTCAGCCCTTTCATGGTTCCTTACAGGGCTCTCAAAGGAAAAAAAACTCATTATTTTGTTGCTAAGTCCATAGTGTTCCAAACTGTACCGACTCTTTGGTCAGAGTTCAGTGCAACAAACTGTGCAGGGAATATTTTTTGACTCAGATAAAGTTTTGGGAAATATATTACACATTGCTTGTGATTTTGAAACATAGCGAGGGTATAGCTATGCAGAGCAGGAAGAATAGAGCAGACAGCCTGTTGCATGTAACAACACCTTCCCTATTCTTGATAAAACAGAAAATATGTTTAGAGGGGTTCCTTGGTTGCTATTTTCCCTATATTTTGTCCCCTTCCAGCTTCCTGTTGGAGCCCCCTGGCTGGTGGGACATCCAGAGAGACAGAAAAGGCCTTGAAGCTGTGTAAGTGCTGCTCAGCACTTGTAAATAAAACATCCCTGTGTTAATAACACAAATCCAAACCACAGCACCACGGGGCTGCTATGGGAAGCCAAGTCAGCAAAGCAGGTTTCCCTGCATCTCTAAGAACTTCCCCCAAACTGTTGAAAATGTATGATTCATTTTCACTGCCCATTTCATAACTGAGAATACCTGGACTAAGATTAATGTATTTCTGACTTCCTGCTGTGAACCTGAGCTGAGGTAGGAAGATCATATTTCTGTTCAAATGAGTATTTTTCCTTAAAAAACCCAAACATTTTACTAAGCAATGCATTTTCATAGTACTGTTATCTCCTACACCTTCTCTTTCCATATGATTTTCCACAGACCTAAGCAAAGCTATCTTCTCTCAGATAAGTCTCCTTAAATCTAAAAATCCTCCAAGCTGTGCCATCATCATCACCACCATCATCACGTGCAGCCTCCCCTTATCAATATATTTAAATGTCCGGTGTTGGATGATTTCCTCTATAGCCACAGAGAAAACACCAGTGCTGGGTGTCTCGTTAGTGCTGATTAATCACTGTGCAGTTTCAATTATTTTGTGAGGCTGAACCCCAAAATACTCATAAATACAAATGCTGTTTGCAAAGTTGTAGCTCAGAAATCGTTCACAAATTGCATTGTTCAGATGATGCATTTTACCAGCCATGGAAATTTTTGGAATTTATTGTGTGAACAAGCCATGGGGACTTTGTTTTCTAGTGATTGCAGGTGCTGTAGGTTTTTAATGCTTTACTTGATGCATTTGAGATGAATTTTTTTAGTGGATGCCCAGCACTATTGTCAGGTAAAGGGTCCTGGCAGTGAAAGCAAAGCCGTGGCAGTAGCCAATCTTCAAAACCCTGGATTCTGCCAGATCAGCCAAGTAAATAAGGCAGTTTCTGGTTCTCTCTAGGAAATCATAAACATCATTCTTAGTGTTGATGTCAGGCTGCTTCAGCAGTGCTGGCTGTGAAGTCAGCAAAGTGATTAATGACTCATTAAAAATTAATACATTTCCCAAAAGAATTTGCAGGGATTCTACTGTGAAATTCTTGCTGTACTCCGTGGGAGCTACAGGACTTAATCCCCACGACCTGCACTTTGTGAGTAACCTTTTGGAAAATAAGCAACTTAAGCAGCTGGAGACACACAGTGTTACATGGCATTGAGGGGCATTGCAGCACTCCAGACAGAAATCAGAAACTAAAATGTCACACAGAGACACAGACTGGGCACTCACCAGGAGCTGTGCTGGGAGTGGCTGGCTGCAGGGGGGTCGTGTTCCAAGCACTGGAAACCTTTTGGCTCTCTCCAAGATGAGCCGAGAGGGATGTGCTGAGCAGGGCTTCACCACGGAGCTCACACGTGTGCAGTCAGGCTGGGAGAGAGATGAGTTTGTTTGGGAAATATGTCATAAACCTTCCCAGCAGAGGTAAAGCTAAAATCCTGTTCTTGTTGAGGACAAATACAGCAGTGAAAGGTGAGGTGTCTTTGACTTCTACACAAGCACCCAGCAGTTCATTACAAACGTGGGACACGGGCGTGTGCTGAGCAGGGAAACCCTTCCTGCAGAAACGGGGCACAAGGCAGCTGTGTCTAAGGTGCACTGTCAAATGGGTTCTTCATCCACCTCAGAAAGTATAGAATCTTCATTTATTCATTCATTTTCTCATATAGAAATTTATCATTTCACGAGATTCTCCCCCCTGCCCCTCCTACTCTACAGAAATTATTTTTGATGCACAGGATGATGTGCAGAACATTTTTCTGTGTCTTTAAATGCCAATTCCTGATTTTGAAGTCAAAGAAACGTTTATTTATTTATAGGCTTGCCCTGATAGATGTCCTGGAGTTAATTATGGGATATCTGTCTGAACTTCTCTCCTAGTTTTCTATAGAAGTACATTTCTTGCTTTGAACCATGCTTAGTATTTACTCTTAGTAAATACTTAGTATTATTTAGTATTTACAGGTAGCAATTCCACTGCTGTTATGAGTATGTGAGGGCCCAGGCTCTTTTGCTGTCAGGAAGTAGAAAGCTGTGTGTGATGCTGGAATTATTTATTCCATCTAAATAACCAAAGCAAGATCATTAACCTCATTGCAGCACTGTGACCGTGCCCTCTTCTCCACACTCTGCTCTTTTAATCACACCATCGATCATTCATCATCTTTCATACCATACTCAAAAACTTTGTCCTTGCCACAGTCTCTAAATCCTGTGCTTTAAAACATGGGCAGTTGTAAGAAAAAGGGAAAATCAGTAGAATGAGCAATTGGCAGGCTTTTATCTTTATTTTATGCAACAGTTTATGATTTAATTCTTCATATGCTTACACAGGCCATGACTCTTCAGGATCTGTATTTTTTCCTGTACATCACTTATCACACAGCATTTAGCAGACAGGGATGGGGTGTTCAGGAGCTGTTTAGCAGTGAGCTGCAGACACACTGCCCCAGTTGCTCCTACAAGTCTAGCTGGTGTCTCAGGGGAGGGAAAGTCCTGTGTCACACAAAGCCCAGCAGCTCCAGTAGTGAGAGGGAGGCTCCTCAGAGAGTGACTGTGCTGGGCACCAGTCAGGCCCTGTGCCAGGGGTTGTTTATGTGCAGTTATATTTCAGCAGTAAACACTGGAGGCACTCATTAAGCCCAGCATTAAGAGTGGGTGACCTCTCGCTCTCCAAAACAGTCACATACAAATAGTAAATTAAATCAAGCATTCATCAAAACTGTAAAATAGCCTGCTTAAACCCTTCAGAAACAACACGCCCACTACCTTCTTCCAAACCCTTGTCAAACAAATGGTTTTTGTGGCGTATCTGGAAGGTCATCAAGTCCTGGGCTATTTCAGGAGCAGGTTCCAGATGGTCTCTAGCACGCTGAATAATGTATGTGTGTGTGGGAGAGGGGGAGAGGGGCTCCCAGAAACCATTACACTGACAGGAGGAAACCCAGGCATTTTGCATTCATCTGTGCAGTGCTAGGTGTTTAAAAACCTCTCGTGTCCTTTGCTTCAAGTGGCAAAAATGACTTGTTTGGAGGATCTTTAGTGACAATATCAATTTCATATTTCACTCAGCAGCACTCCACAAAACCTTTAGCTCCTGTTTAGGCTACAATTGTCTCAATTACAAGAGCACTGGTGTTGTAATGGGATCTGTTATTTGTAGTGTGACATTCCATAGGCAGTAACCTTTTATCCTGTAATTCTTGCCTTGCTATACAGGGAGTATCTCAGCAGCTCCATATGCATTGTTATACATAAGATAATGACATGATGAAATGCAAACATACATGATTAAAACTGCTTTGCATGAGTGTCATGGGGCTGTCTGCATGAATTTGCAGGAAGCAGTTGCTTGATGATCAGCTCCACATGCCCCAACAGCTCAGAAACCCCCAGTGTGCTGGGCTTACCCCCACAGGGCAAGGGAGGGATTCTGCCCCTCTTACCTGCTCAGGTGAGACCCCACCTGCAGCCCTGGGGTGCCCAACAGCACAAGGATGTGGAGCTGCTGGAAACAGTACAGAGAGACCACAGAGATGCCCCAAGGGCTGGAGGCCCTCTGGAGCCAGGCTGGGAGAGCTGGGGGTGCTCACCTGGAGAGGAGAAGGCTCCAGGGACACCTCAGAGCCCCTGCCAGGGCCTAAAGGGGCTCCAGGAGAGCTGGAGAGGGACTGGGAACAAGGGATGGAGGGACAGGACACAGGGAATGGCTCCCACTGCCAGAGGGCAGGAATGGATGGGATATTGGGAAGGAATTGTTCCCTGTGAGGGTGGGCAGGCCCTGGCACAGGGTGCTCAGAGCAGCTGTGGCTGCCCCTGGATCCCTGGCAGTGTCCAAGGCCAGGCTGGATGGGGCTTGGAGCAGCCTGGGACAGTGGGAGGTGTCCCTGCCATGGCAGGGGCGGAACAAGATGAGCTTTAAGATCCCTTCCAAGCCAACCCATACCGTAGATTTTTAGAAATGCACAGAATAGAAAGACAGCAAATGCTTTCTGAGCACAGGGTGTGCAACTCCAACAATCCATGTGCCTCAAGCACCTTGAATGAGTTTGCTCTGAGGTGCCTGTCTGCCCACACTGTGTGCAACAGGGGAAAACACTGACATGGTACTACACCAAGAACAAAATCAGACCACCTGGATCAATTGTGGACTTGGGTCAGAGGTGAAAATGGGATTTATTAAGCAGTGGTCTTCTTCAGCATTACAGGTTTTAGCCCTGATATTGCATTCTGGCCATACTATAATGAAAATTGAAGGATCTTGAGTAAATAGACCTTTGGTGCCTTCACTTCTGCATGCAGGAAGATATAGATGGCACTGTATTGCTATCAATCATGGAATAAAAAATCCCAAACAATACTAAATACTCCACAATAATGCTAAATTTTAATAATGATATTAATTTTGTCACAGAATTTTTTGCTCATTTTCCCATTGCCATCTTTCAAGTCCCTCCTGGCCACAGCTCAAAATTCATGCTCTTGGTGAAATTCTGCTCATGTGTAGAGAGACCAAGGATATGGAAGAAATTGCACATAGATAAATCAGTGCATCGTTTTTGTCCTAAGGTAATAATATTTCAAAGTACTTTCATTCTGATGGTTTTCAGAATAACTATTTGAAGTGAATTGTTGGCCTTGGACAAATTCCTGGAGGAGATAATGACGTACATGTCACAAAAGAAATCATTGTTATAGGCACAGCTGGTGACAGTGCTCTGTGTCGACAAACAAGTAAGTTGACATAAAGCCTACCATTCAATTACTGGCATAAAGAAATCTCCTCTAAAACAAGATTGAAGACATGGCCTATGGCACCTCAAGTTTGAATAATACAGCAATGGTAAAAAATAGACAATATCAGCAATGAAGGAAGAGAAAAACTTAATTTCTAATCCTCATCGTGTGCAGTTCAGAGGACTAACACAAAATTTAGATTTCCTATACTGTCAGTATTCAAAAATTGAACTTTTATATTTTTTACATGACTAAAAATATGTTCCCAGTTTCACACAGTGGCTATTAGCTCAAGGTTCTTAAGATTTCCAGACTCTCCATTTGAGTTCTCTTCTCCAGGTCTGTCACTGTTCATGAGCTCCAAAGTGCATTAATATTGTTCTTCAGCCTCTGCAAGGGAATACACAAACCCACTCACAGCAGCAAATTGCTGCCTGGAAAGATTGGATCACTAAAGTGGATTGGCTATTGTCAAAATGTCACTCAGAAAACAATAGAAAACCAAAATCAAAGTGGTTATCAAGCAGCTGCTGTCACTGGAGCACACAGTGATGCTCAGGGCTGCCTTTGGCTGGGCCCTGTTCTGAAATACACCTTGGGGTGGCTGAGGAAAACTGGGTGGGAGAGCTCTGGGAGTCCATGGCCTTCAAAAAAATATTTAATAAAGAATGAGGAAATGGTGAGTTCCCAGCTGATAACTTGCTACAGGTCATATATTGGGGGAATATCATATATTATAGGGGTGAATGAGAACTACAGGTATTAATTACATTACTACATTACATTACTACATTAATTAACTACATTGTGGGCATGATTAGGGAGCATGTGCATTTAAAAGGAGACAGTATCACAGGATCTTTAATGATCATACACATCCTGAGGTTTCCCAAGAAGCAAACATCTACAGGGAACTCCAAGGGCTTGGAAAAGTGATAAATGAAGACATTAAGCTCAGTCTTGGTGATTTCCACAGGGTTTTGCCCCTTCCTCTGGGGACTGTTTCAGCTGGCAGATCTCCATTTCTGTTTTATATACGGCTCATCTGTTCCAAACAGTTCTAAACACACAATCCAAGTTCTGCTGTCAATAAATAAGCAGTAACAACACCCAGTCCATCACAGCAAGAGTTTCCTTCATGGTTCTGCATGGCTGTGGTGATTGTGGGTGAACCAAGGCTCCCCCAGCCTTTTACACAGCTGAGCTCAGGGCTGGCCCTGCCTGTCCTCCAGCAGGAAAATTCTCTGGAGGCAGTCTGGGTGCTTGTGATGTCAAAGGAGCTGTAAATCTGCATTTCCTGGAATATAAAGGATATAAATACATATTTCCTCTGCTTAGGCTGGCGTTGCTGCAGGATTCTGGTGCGGGTACCTGGCACAAGAAAGTTTTGCAAAGTTTTAAGTGCTCCCTTTTTACAGAAAAGAGAAACTCATGGCATCATTAGAGATGAAAATATTAATTTAAAAGACAGATAGTTTGTAACAAAAAAACCCAAAGGTCATTACTTGTAGTCAGGTGTTGGTTTCTGTCCAAAACCAAATTAAAAAGTTTGATGTGAGGTAACTAAAAGCAGCTCTGAGGAATGTTAGAGAAGAACAGCAGGGCCTTGTCCTGTAGTTCTGCTTGCACAGAATGCTCTTCATTCAGGGTTTCTAGTTTCTGCTGATTTTTTTAAGTTTAAATGCTTATATATGAGGAATGAGATAATAAATTTAGGAAAAGAATCTCCATTTGAGATTTTTGCTCTTTTTCATATTGAGAAATTTCATAATTTTTTCTAGTCTTTAAGGCTTAATTTCCAAGCACCAGAAATTTTATATCTGTGAGTCAGGTATGTGGACTCAGATATGTCCAAGTAATTTCTATTTTTCTACTTGTTTTAGAAAATTTATGTACTTTCCTGTAGGTGTGGGCTTATCTGTGACCTATGAGGAATTGAAAGGAGACTATTTCACATGTAAAACATATTTAACAGTCACTTTTACCCAAAAAAAAAAAAAAGGAAGTTATTAAGAAAAGCACTGAGGTGAATGATGGAAATTAAAATCCACCCAAGCTAAGAGACAATGTGGCCTTGTTTGAATTCTGCTGTTAAGTTTTGCAACATTGAACTTCACAGATTTTAATACGTGGTTTTGGTTTGGAAATTTTTAACAGGTACACTGCATTTGATTTGTTTCAAATTCCTAACACAGCTCAACTCGGGGTGGAAAACTGCACATTGAAAATTGACTAAGAAATCTCTTTTAGAATAAAAACAAGCTAGAAGATCCTTTCTGAACCCACACCCCCTGCCAGGGCTGCCCCTGACACTGCACAGGAGGATTGTGATGGATGAACTGAGTGCATAACAGATATTGTTTTAGTGCATTAGCCCTGATTTCCTGCTCCAGGTGATTGATTGAGCCCCAGTCAAGGCAGTGTCCACAGCAAATATTAAGCAAACTTACCCAGACACAATCAATCACTCTTATCAAAAAATCACCACATTTGGAGCAAAAAAAATGCTAAAGCCTTACCTGCTTTGCACTGCCTTTATCCAGGTTTAATTCTATTTCTTAAAGGTGCAGGAGAACAGATTGTGTTTGTTGTTTGCTCAGTGTATTTCTCCTGGCTGGGCAGCTGTAAAGTACACAGGTGTCATTTGCTTATATTGCAACATGTTTGCTAGTTCAGAGAAATGTGTGGTTCAAAAAAGAATATAGAGAATAAACTGACAATAAGAAAGGTAATTTGTCTATAAAAGCTGACCCTGGTGCATCCAGCCATCATGGATTACCACCAGTAACAATATTTTTGTTTTGAACATTCCATTTCTGAAGAATTATTTTACGTGCTGCTGTAATTTTGCTTAATTTATTTAACAATTATTTAAGCACTTGTAAATATTATTTGAGCATAGTTAAAAGGTTTTTTTATGTAGCACACAGGTCTGATTTTCTTATTTCAAAGGTGCAGAAGATTCTGTTTGTCGAGTACTGTTGCATCAGGCTGGCAATAACCTGGACACTGTCAGTGTTCTAATGGGTCTGAGTGCAAACCCAACACCAACAGGCAGCACAGGGGGCTGCAGCTGGGTCTTGGATGGTGGAGTTTACACTCTCAAAATGCTTGGTGGGATCCTGTTTAATACCAGAAAAAAAACAATTTTTTTTTTTTTTTACATAGATAGTAATGACAGGACCTGCCAAACTAAAATGGAGAAGGAAAGAAAGCAATTTTATGTACAGGGGGAAAAATGTGAAGTGGAAAAATGTGAAGTAAAAAAATGTAATTACTAAAGGTTATTTTTCTCCTAAAAGCTAAGAATTACTTATTGAAGAAAAAAAAAAAAAATAGAAAATCAGGATTTAGGAAGTTGGTAGTCAGCTGTAGGGGAAACTCTGGATGTAGACTTGGTCTATAGCCCAAGATTTCCCCACGGTGCAATTTAAATTTATGGGGTTTCCCCACTGGTTTGTAAGCTACAAAATAGCATCAGGCATGTTTCCCTGAAGGAATTCTCCCCATGAATCACCTCATCATCTTTATGGCCACTATGGCCAACAGCCTCCAAGAGAGGAACTGAGTCAGGTCCTGTCAGTCCAGCAGCAGCAGCAACTCAGGTTCTGATCCCTCTTGGTGGCCCAAGACACCACCACCAACTGGCTTCCAGCTTTCACCTTTTTTTTCTAAGTTTAGCTGTAAAATCACCTCTTGAAACCAGCCTCTGCTTTCCTGGCACAGGGATTTTTCCAATCCCATCCAAGCTGTAGCTGGAAATCAGATTTCCCCCACTGCTGTGACTCAGTGCTGAATCCATGAGCATTGATGCAGTTTGCTGTCACTTGAGTGACTTTCCAGAGTGTGACATTCCACCAACCTCTAATAATCCTGGTGAGATGGATTTTTACAGCATAAATAGGGTAAAACAACTTCTTATGGCTCAGACAAGAACACAAATGCTTGTCCTGTTTCTATCCAAGAGAGCATCTGCAGCAGACTTTAATTCCTTCAGAGTGCAGTGGGAATGGCTTTGAATCAATTTAAATTGCAAGCTTGGTCAACTAAAATGCTTTTAATTGTTCATTGGCAGCCATTCAGCCTCTGATTGTGGTGAGAAACTGCTTTGGTGTGTGTTAACAATGCAGAGATGTAGCATAGATACAGAACACAACATGGATTTATCAGCCCCAACCCCATTTCCTCTACATGTGACACCATGTATCAGAGTTTAAGGAACAGTCACAGAAAGAATATTTGTGTTACACATGTTAAGAGCCATCCAAGAAGCAAAAAGTTTCCCTTTCCTTCATTTTCATTTTCTTCCTTCAGCTATAAAGTGGCAGAGGAATGAAGTTTTTTGGTTAAGTGGATTATTTTTTGCACCAGGAGAGTCTTGGATCAAGCCATTCCCTAGCAAGTCATTGAAGTTGTACATGTTCCCTAAATATTCGTGGTGTGGTGAGCTGACCCCAGCTGGCAGCTAAAGAGTGCTTCTTAATTTCTTTGTAATTAAGATATTTTAAGAATATGAGGAAATACACTCTGCTAATTTTCTTTACTAAATAGACTAACCCCCAGTAAGCCATTGGAGACTGCAGAGTCTTTCATGGAAATATCCTCATCAGCTAAAGATTAAATTAGGTCACCTTGATAACCTGGTTTGGTGAACTGAATGGGTTTGATGTCTGACAGCACCTCCCCTGGTTCGTGGGTTAAAAATAGGGAAATAGTACAAGAAAATCTCCAAAAGGGATTTTGTGTCTCAGTGGATGTTTTTCCTTTGAACACAACGATGTTTCATTTTATAATTGAAATACAGTATGTCTTTGAACTTTCAATAGCCAAGGCTATTAAGTAACAGTATTGCATTTCATTTGTTATATTACATTTTAAGTTCAGTCCATGCATTTTTAATTCTGTTTATGTCTTGAGAGCTTGCCTCTAGTGAAATAAAACCAATCAAGAATCTAGAACAGGAATTAAAATTTAGATCCTAATTCACCACTGCCCTGTGGTTCCTTTGTGTTTACTTGAATAAGTACAAGGGACTAATAAAATAAATGTAAGGACCCTCTGGAGAAAAGTGTTATTGTACAGGGTCAGACAGTGCTCAGGCTCTGCCAGGCCCACCTGAACTCCCTAAATGTGAGAAAGCTGTGCTGCAATGTGCCTGATGGCAGAAGGGAGAGAAAGAATTGCCAAAAGAGGTGGTTTCACAGAAAATCTGTGTCCGTGATACTAAGAAAAAAAGAAAAAGGATTGAGAGAATTGATACTGAGGGTATTAAAAATAAATTTATTTAAAATTTATTACATTATAAATTATTAAAAATAAATGTTGTAGGTGACAGGAACTGATGTTTGGGGCACTGGGGGAGGAATATTGGGCAGGTGGCTCTTCAGCAGTCTTATGAGCAGAAATGTGGTGTGGTGGGTTGGGTTTGGCCAGCAGCCAAAGTCCCAGCTGGCCACTCAGCCACCCTGGGATGGGGACAGAGCTCAGCTGTGCCCCGGGCCAGCTCCTCACTGGGCTGGCACAGGTGAGCACAGCTGCTGGGATGGGGACAGAACCCGATGTGCCCTGCTGGGCTGGCACGGGTGAGCACACCTGGAGGGATGGGGACAGAGCCCTGCTGGGCTGGCACAGGTGAGCACAGCTGCTGGGATGGGGACAGAGCCTGGCTGTGCCCCACCGGGCTGGCACAGGTGTGCCCACAGCCGGGCAGGGCACACCCCGCCGGGCACGGCTCTGTCACTCACAGCCCAACCCCAGCCCGTGAGCGAGGGCACGGCTGAGCATCGGCCAGCGCAGGACAGCAGAGCAGCAAAGGGCAGGAGCTGCCTGAGCAGGGGGAATAGAGCCCTGGAGCCCCTGGGGAGAGTGAGCAGGAGGGGCAGGATGGGCTGCAGGCTCTGGCAGGGCACCCCTGGCAGCCCCTGGGGACGCTGAGCTGCAGCAGGGATGAACAAGACCAAAATGAGCATCGGTGCTGCCCGTCTGCAGCCACAATTCTCTTTACAGAGAAAAGCATGGCACAATTTCCCAGGAATTTCTTCTGGGAAAGGCAGTGAGAAACCTCAGAGAAGAAGGGAAAACAATTGTTATCTCACTTGCTGCTCCTGTGTTTGTGCCCATGTGGAATGTGCTCTGGAGATTGTTTGCCCGAGGTGATTGCTTGATTGGATTCTGCTGATGGTGTTTTGGATTCATTGACGAACTGGATCCACTGTGTGTGTTGGGACTCTCGGGCAGAGAGTCACAGGTTTTCTACTTAGTTAGTGATAGTTCTTGTTAGTGTAAAATAGTGTAATATAGTTTTACTATAATATAGTATAATTAAGTAATTAATTAGCCTTCTGATATCATGGAGTCAGATGCCAGTCATTCCTCCCAGACGTCGGGGATCATAACACTGATACCCATCCCTGCAGCAGCTCCAGGGAGGAGGAAGGAGAGGAGCCTGACATGGAACCTGGGGAAAAAATTAAGGGTGGCCTGGGGGGAAGGTGGTTTAACTTTTGTCTTTGTTTGCCACCATTCACATTGGCAAGAAATGAAATTGACTTCCCCCAAGTCGAGTCTGTTTTGCCTGTGACAGTAACTGAAGTGTCTCAATCTTGACTTCTGAGCTTTTCCATCTTATTTTGCCCCCTGTCCTGATGGCAAGGGGGAGGAACAGAGTGGCTGGGTGGGCCTCAGGCAGCCAGGCAAGGTCAGCCCATCACATCTGGCAGCTGATGTCTTCTCCTGTGCCTCAGCATGGATCCAGAGGTGTGGTTTCATTGTTCATTCACTGCTGACCTTGCATTGTAATTTTTATTTTTGCTTCTTCTAAATCAGACAAAAATAATGTAATCCAAAGGTACAATCAGAGCTCAGCTTTGTTTCACTAGACAATTTTCAGCTAAAACTTTGCAGGCTTTTTTACATTCAGTTGTTTTCTTTGCTAGTAATGGGCTCAGAATTCTGTCAAAATAAGGACTGAAAAAATGATGTCTGATTTAATATTCACCTTTTTAAAGGACAGAGCTTTTCTGAGTACAGGAGAGTTCAGGGCTGAATGTTAAGACTCAGAAATTTAGTAAGTTGTACTGTATTTTTCAACCCTAAGCATTGTTCTACATCCCTGGAATTAGAATAAGGCTGGATCTTTGAGAATCTGTGTCTCTCATTGATCACAGTTTGCCTCTAGGAAGGAGGCATTTTTTACATTATCAGACTGGTCTGGCCAAATGAAGGTTTTTACTCTAGAAAGATTTTTTTTTTTTCTTTTCCTGTCAGGTAGGCTTGATTTAAAGTTAATTTTTGTCATTTAATGACAGGATGGTATGTGTGATTGCTCTGTGGAAGAGATGGCAAGTGTGATTGAGCAAGGCTGTATCTCAGGAACATTCTCTGAGGAGAGTCTAGACTGTAACACCATCTGCTATCAGGCTCTGCACTGTATTAAGGTGAGTGTCTCTCTCAGAAATACAGAATACTTTTCTCATGTATTTTTGCTTTCACTTGTCTCTAAGTCTTTTTATCCTGGATTGTACAGGAAAGGATGAAAACTTTTTCCCTAAGACTTTGATGTGTAGTTTTTATTTCTTCCATCTTCCCTGGTGTCCTCCTGCAGTCTGGAATCTTTGTTTGTTTGCTGCTGCCTCTGTGAGCAGAGGTTTGGGGACATTCCCTCAGCTGTTTGCATTCACATGTCCTGCACTTCTCGGGGCTTTGTTATTCCAGTCTCTCCCTTCCCCGAGTTCTTGATGTTCTGACGTCCAGATGAGTCACCAAATGCATTATTTTTTTAGGTTGTTAGACTGATTTTATATGTGAGATTCATTTCAGATGCCTGTTCTGAATAGACTTGTCTGCCTTCAATTTGCCTGAGACATTGAGCAGAATTCGATTAGATGTGTTTATAGAATGATTTATCCCCGGGCCTGCAGCTCAGCTGAGGGAGGGGAATTTGCACCTGGCAAGCTGCAATTGCTGGGACCCCCTGAGCCGTGCAACACCTTCCTCTGGGGATCCAGAGCAAGGATCAGGATGGGCACAGGGTGGGGGTGCCAATGGCTGAGAAACCTTCTTTTATTGAACAGGCAGGGGGTTCAAACCCTTGAGGCTTGAGAACATTTGCACAAAATGCAAAGTACATGCCCCACCTTTCTCTTTCAAGTTTTTTTCCTGAATCTGGTGTTTTCCTAGAACAAACATTCTTCAAACTGGCTGTAAAAATGTTATTTCTATAAACAGGACCACGTTAGTATACAGCTATATAAACAAAGGGCTGTATTAGTATATAAATATATTGGGGGCTAATTAAAAGAGATTATTCTAATCATTGTTAGGCTTCTTTACAGAATTACTTTTAAAACTAGTTGTGATTGTATGCTGAGAAATAGAAAAGGGAACATATTTATAAGCATTTCTAGTATGTTTGTGCAACAGAAAGTAAATAAAAACAATGTCCTCTAGAAAGGGCTATATTTGGCCAAATATGTGATAGGACCAGGTGGATACTACAGTGATTTTCTTTACTGTCACATTGGGAATGTAGTTCTATTGTACATTTACATTTCACCCTGCTTCTCTATCAGCTAGCAATGATATACTAGAATTTCTGGATGAAAATAGTCAGCAAAACATTTGTTCCATTTGTAATCAGTGGAGCTGTGCACCACTTTAAAACTACAGCCACAGACAAGGAGAGCCCCCAAAGGCAGCAGGAATCTCCCAGCTGTGTGTGCAGGCAGGAAGAGGCTGTGGTTCACGGCTGGCAGGCACATTGGGGTAACACAGATGACATTTTTGTTATTAGAGTAACACAGATGCCATTTCTTCTATTTATTTATTTACCATGCAGCATAATTATATCTTTAAATCTCAAGTCCAGGCTCTCTGCTTTGCTGCTGCTACATGAATGTTATTTCTAATCAGTACACAGTGTGCAGGGCTGTTTTCTCTCTTTTGGGGTTGGTGCTGGTGCTGGCTTTGAAGGAAACACCATGAAAGCCCCTTACCCTTAAAAGCCCCAGTGAAAGCAGCACTGGCATGATGTACTGCTGGGGCACAGCCTCAGCACCAGGCTCCTTGCTGCTGCACTCCCCAGAGCTTATTGGTGCCAAAGAAAAAGAAAAAAAAGGAAGAATACTACAGAAATGTGGTTTTTGCTCTTACAAATGTTTTCTTTAGATGTGACTGTGCTTCCAGCAAGAAAGCCTGTATGAAAACACAGTTCAAACCTGGCAAAGTTCAGGCTCTGGTTTTATAGGCAAGGCCTTTCTTTAATCAGTGCTTGAAACCCGTGAGAGGAAAGGAGCCATAAAATCAATTCTAAGTAATCTTGGAAATGAGATAATAGTCCATTAATCTCATCAATATAAGCATGAAATTTTCTGCTGCAGTTCATGCCTACACATTTGTAATAAATTTATCAGTGGAAACAGGACAGAAGCCATAGGATTACTGTAGGGGTTAGTGCCTCATGCTTCCCCTGCAGCCTTTGTTCAATTTGGTTTTTTAATATATTTTTTTCTCCCAGTGAATATATTTTATTCCTTTGTGTAATGGTGCCAGTCAAAACTGGTTACTGGTTCTGTGTTAAACTAGAATTAGTGGTGAATTTCTCGTGTGTGGCTCAGGAATCAGTGTTGAAGGGTGGGGTGGCAAGGACTGGAGAAAGCAGTGACCTGTGTGGTGCCACTGCTGCTGGGAAACTGGAGCTGCTGCCAGGGTCTCTGGTTCCTGTGGCAGACTTGTGCCCTTGCTGGTCTCTAAGCCCTGTGTATAGAAACCATGAGATTTTGTGACAACCACAGAAGCTGTTTCTTAAAAAAAAACACAAGAAAAACAAACAAAAAAACCTCCAAAACAACAACAACAACAACAAAACCACACCAAAAAACCAAACCAAAACAAACAAAACAAAACAAAAACCCAAACCCCAAAACAAACACCAAAATGCCAAACAAACAAACCCACAAAAGCAAGTCTTTCTTAGAGCATTTCTGTTTGTTAGGATGAAGCTCAAGGGGATGGTTCCTTGTCTCACCTCTTGCTTTCTGAACAACCCAGTCTGCCTGGGCTGGCTACCTACACAAACCCAAGCACCTACAGGGAACATGAATTTTGATATCTCTCATTTCTAGGAACTGTCAAAGACAATGCTGGCTTTCAGAGAAAACTTAATTTTATTTTTCTCCTTCCCCTAGAGGCTTCCCACCCCTTGGAGAATTTGTCTGTGTGTAACAAAGGGCAATTGCCTCTGCAGAAATGGAATTTGGGTGGCCTTGACCACTGGGCTTTGCCTTCCTTGGGAGGGTGCTGAGGCCCTGGCACAGGGTGCCCAGAGCAGCTGTGGCTGCCCCTGGATCCCTGGCAGTGCCCAAGGCCAGGTTGGATGGGGCTTGGAGCAGCCTGGGACAGTGGAAGGTGTCCCTGCCCGTGGCAAGGGGTGGAATGAGATGAGCTTTAAGGTCCTTTCCTACCCAAGCCACTCCATGATTCTCTCTTGGCTCATTTTCCAGTGAGTTTTCCAGTTCTGTTGTTCATTTGAGTTCTATTTCAGAAACCTCCTCATGGGATCATGGCATGAAGGTGGAGCAATGTAAAGACCTGCTGGAACCATGCTGCAAAGACTCTCCGTGCAGCACAATTTAGCAGTCCTGAATCCCTGAAACAGAGGGCGGAATTTCAGTGATGGTGTTGCAGGACAGGTTTTCCTGGTTTTCCTGGTGCAAGCCTGCTTCCCCTGAGCTGAGCAGCAGCAGATCCCGAGAGCTGAGCACCAGAGGGGGATCTGCCCCTGTGGGCTCTGCTTTCATTTTTGGTAAACAGCTCCTCAAACAGCTTCCCTCAAACGTATCCATTACCTTTGGACCAGAAGCATTGCAGCACGGGCAAATATCCCATGATGCTACATAATTTCAGGCTTAATTAGTTGCTCCAAGCTTTCCCTTGGCAGGGAATGAGTGGGGGAAGCAGCAAGTGCTGCTCCTGCCTTGCTTGGCAGGGCACGCCCGGCCGAGGTGACTCTTTTGTCATTGATTATTGGGGAGGATTTCTCCAGCTGGATGCCTTCTGCCTGGTCACCATAAATTAGTTTTGTGTCACTGCCTCTAACAACCACAACACACTGATAGTCTTTAAATGATGGTTTATATGACCTGAGACAAGATCTAGCCTTATTTTTCTGCTCTATTACTTTCAAAGAATAGTCTTTCTATTATTAACAGGCTGTGGTAAAATAATTGTAAATTCCTTTGAAATTTATAGCAGTTTTCCTCGTGAATGCAAACCTTAGCAGAATTGTAAACTATTAGTGAGCAGATGTAAGTATATGTATTTTAATAATGTGATAATGTGGTCACTTTTTCATTATTTTAGAAAGTTTACAGCTTGAAGGTTTTTCAGAACTGTTCTGGGCTGATTTTTCTGCAGCTGTATAAATATGATAGGAATTCTCTGACATGGTGAAATTATAAACTGGCTGTGAGGGCACAGCCATGGCTGCAAGAAATTGGGTCTGCCCTGGCAGGTACAACAAGGCAGAATCTTCTCAGATTGGAATCAGATTTCATGAAGCAAAGATGATGGTGAATAAAAATATATTAGGAATGAGTTTCAGTTATAACTGGGGATTTTTAATCAGATTTCCAGGTAATGATCAACATTTGAAACTGTTTAATAGTAGTTTTTAATACTTCAATGTTTCCTAAGTTTGCAGTTGCCAGTTTCCAAATGAGTAGTCAATTGCTTTCTAAAAAAATTGTCAAAAAATAAATGCAGAAATTCAATTTTGCATATAACTCCACTTTTGATTTAAGACAGCAAATTCCTCTTGTTCATTGCTGAATCTCTGAAGGGGTTTTATTGTTTGCCCATTTGACCCATTGAAGGTGGTTTTCAATCTGCTGCTGTTGAAAGGCCATAAAATAACCCAGAACTGGCTCCATCCAGCCCCACCACAGCTCAGAGCTGAGCCTGCTGGAAAAGCTGTCAATTTAATTGGTGAAATTACCAAGCTGCTAATTTCACCACCAGTTTGAAATTACCTGGGTGAGGCCCTGGTGGGTATTATGGAAAAGTTCTGTGGGTTCCTTGAGCTCCTCTTCTTCCACAAAGGTCTGTGAGGGCTTTATTAGGCCCAATAATTCACTTTAGATGGTTCATGGAACTTGTGAGCTTTGTTTGGACAAGTTTATTAAAAAAAATTATGGAAATTGTCAGGTTTGTGAGATTTCAATATTTTTCATGGTAGAAATGAACAATATCCACTAAAGATAACAAAAATAATGTAAACACATTATTCACATCAAAGTTTCTCAGGTAAAGTCCAGTCTTCTCCAGCCTTCTCCAGCTGTGATCCTTTAGTTGAAAACCTTGGACTAGTTTGGAAAAAGGGAACCCAGAGGGGATTTGTGGGTGGATTTCTGGAGTATGATGTCTGACACATGGCCTTTCACATCCCCTTTCACAAACTTTTCATCACCTCATTATCTTTTGACACTTTGCAGAAGGTGAAGAATGCTCCATAAAAATACATAAATCATGAGGCCTCTTCAAAACTTCCTGGACTTCCAGGGGTGCTGAAAAGGGTGGAGCTTTCACTCCTGGCACACAGTTCATAAGAGGAGGCTTGGTGAAAAGAAGGATGTAAAGTAGAGTAAAATACAAGGGAATAAAGCTGCTGCTATGAAATTGAGAAATGAGGAAAGGTGTAGATAAAGAAAGAGGTTGAGTGCAAGAATTTTATATTTAAGGCATTAAAAGTCAAGAAAAGGGTAAGGGGGGAGGGATTTTTTCAGTGTTGTGGAAGAATTATGCCTCACTGGAGAATCTGCATAGATTCTTAAATCTAATGGGCAAAGGCTGATTGTTGTGGAATTCATTTTAATTTGTTGGTGTGTGGGCAAATGTGTCTTTCAAACACAGATTTAGTATCCTGAGTACAGAATCAGGACACAATATTCTCCAAAACACTTTGGGAGCCGTGGTCAGCTCAGAAAGAGGGAAAAGGGCCAGGGTCAGTGACAGCTGTGGGACACAGATAAATGCAGGGAATGCAAAGGGGGGCTGCTCATTCAGTGAGTCACAGCAAATGTGCAACTCTGGTGATAAACCTGGGGGATGCTGAACATAATGCAATTTTCAGTGGAGAAGGACTTCACCTGAGCTGGTTTGCACAATTGTCATCAAAAATGTTATCAGCCAACAAACTCTTTCCTACCAGGATTCACTGCTGTGCTGGATTTGCTTTATGTGATTCTGGGAGCTGGGGTGGCATCTGTCAGGAGAGGTCATTAGGAAAGATTTTGGGGTCTGTTTGCTCTTCCCCATTCACTTTACTCAGCCATTTATGCCAAATTAAGGTTTAGAAGCAGCTTATATAAAACATGGATCCTCTGCCTTGTATTTTGTGTGCTCTGTGCAATCCCTTTGGGAAAGAACCACAGCAGGCATGGAGCACTGGGAGATCAGGCCTTGGTCCTGACCTTCCCAGCTCTGCCATGAGGCCTGAGAATTCCCTCATGAAATTTCTGACATGATCTCCTGCATGCTGAGGAAGCAGTTCATAGGTACAAGAAGCCTTCCAGGTTTTTGTGTTAACATGGGAGTCTAAACATAGCTACTCATATGGCAGTGTTAAAGGGAGCATGAATGAGAAATTCAGGGGGGAATCCCACCAAAAATTTGTATTTTCTACATCCCAAAGTCAGCTTCTCAAATTTGTATTTTCTACATCCCAAATCAATTTCTGTGTGTTTTTCATGGTTCCCTGCCTAATGAAATCGATGGTTCTGTGGCTGGGTTTAAAATGAAGCTGACACCAACTCCCAAAATGCTGCTGAAACCAATGGCCCTTGCACAAGGTCTTTGTGCTGTTGGCACCTGGTCCAGAGTGTTACATCTGTTTTATTAACTGAGCTAAATATTTACACCACCATGTCCCCAGATTAACCAAATCCCAGGAAATGCAGGTTTCCCATTACCATTCCATTCAGTGCTGAACAAAGAAGGGAGCAGAAATCATGGTACTGACACCTACTTCTCAGCAGCTACAAGGGAAATGTTCTCTACCCATCCAGTTTTGGTTTTATTTGAATAGTGCTGAAGGATTTTAAATGTGTTTGGTGTAAGAATACACAACAAACCCTAGTTTTAGATGCTTCTGGAGATTTTACCTAGGAATCCCTACATAGCCCAGCCCTTTCCAGGCCTAGGAAACTTAAAAGTTTTGAAATGCTCCTCTCTCAAGAAAATCTTTTTCAAGATAAGTTGTTGGGTTTTTTTTTTCCAGACATACTCATCCAAACCATTATCTGCATAATCTGCAATTAGTCCCCCTGCAATCAAATAAAGGGCATGGATTAATGGGAGAAGCACTAGAAATATTTTAAAGGGATTAACGTTAATGGAGAAACAGATTATCTTTCTATCAAACGAGGTTAATAACCTAAATTAGTAGTGGCCCCTCACAGTTAGTCACAACCTTCCAGCGTCTGCTAGAGATTAATCAAGTGAGTTTTTGTATAAAGCCTGTAGAATTCTGAAGTGGTTTTGGGTCCTACTTCTCATTCTGAAAAGGATCAAGCCCTTTGGCTCTTCCTGCTATGCCAGCTTGAAAAACTCATTTCCTCAAGGAATGACTTGTAACCTGAGGGGTTTTCTGCAGCAGCAGGTGCCCAAGTGAACTCCCACTGAAATTCCTGTTATCACAGGCCCTGCCAGCCTGTACATCTGCCTTGTTCACAGTGTAAAATTACTACAGCATCATTAACACTTTATCTCATAATTAAGTTCATGTAGTAGGCTTGAAAAGAGAGTATTTTTTTTATTGACTCTATTCTATAAAACCCCGTAATTGCTTAATCCCTTACAATATTTAAGGCAATTAACATGTGGCCCTTATTTGCAGAAAGGCAATTGGCAAAGGTGGTTTGGAAAGTCATCTTAAGCATCAGCTTGCTCTGTGTATTGATGTGATATTTTCTGTAGCCATTGGCTGGCTCTAAGTACATGTTAGAAGCCTTTTTGCATGTCTCAAAGCACTGAGGGGGTGATGTTGCTGCAGGATGACCATTGTCACTTTTGGCTCATCATTTCAACACAATTCTTCCCAAAAAAAGCAGTGCCTTTAGTAAGGCAGCTACAGCTGGAAGAGCCAGGGCTGTATAACTTTTCCTGCTATTGTGTGTGCTGCCTCTTTTTGTAGGCACAAGTGCCTTAAGGAGCGCTCTTTGTTGTTTCTTTGGATTTTTTAAATTAAAACCTTTGGCACAGGGATGATTCTCAGATTACTTCCACACTTGTCTGCATCTGGACAGCCTGGGGGTTACCAGTGGCTACCTGGAGGCTGAATTTTCACAGCAGTAGAGGAAAAAGTTCTGTTGTAATTTATAATTTCCAAACCCATGAATTAGTGCAGTGAATGGGGATAAATGGAGGGCACAGGGCATGGTTTTCTGTGCAGGTGCAAGCTGGTCCATAAGTACAAATCCTTCATCTGCTTGATTAAGGTCTCAGTGTGAGGGTAGGACAAGCAAATAATAAATGCCTACTTTCAATCACTTCCTTAGAAGAGTTCTTCTAACACATTATGCAAGGGCATAATATTTAAATTTCTATTAATCCTTGTAAAAATCTGCTTTATTTAAAACTTTAGTTTTGTAGCTGTACTTGCAGAAATAAACCCAGTGACTATCCATGTAGATTATTTTTTTAGTACAGACTCCAGTGAAGCATTTGTGGCCTTCAGCCTCCCTTTGTCTCAGCCACCACTGCAGAGGAGCTGGTGTTCACCACATCATGGGCTGAGAGCCATCAGACCCAAAGTGCTGCAGATCAAATGGCTCTCTTGTGTTTTTCCAGTGTTACAAGGCCAGGTTGGATGGGGATCTGAGCAGCCTGGTCTATGGAGGTGTCCCTGCCCATGGGATGTGATGGTTTTAAGGTCCTTTCCACCCAAACCACTCCAGGATTCTGTTATTCCATGTTCTCCTAGGAGTCATGGCCAGAGTGCTGCCAAGACTAAGGTGGGGATGGTCCTCATGTTTTCTCTCTCATGTAAATTAATAAATGTTTAAGGTTCCAAATGACGTTAAAAATCCCATTGAAATCTAACCCACACTGCAAAAAACCCCATGAAAACCCCAAAATAAGTAGTGCCATGTTCCCTCTGGCCCCTCTGTGCTTTCTTTCAGGTAGGTCTGACTCTGATGTACTCCCCCTGAACAACAGAACATCAAAGTTATTCAGTTCAGGAGAAGCTATTTTTTGTAACAGTTGTGTAGCCAAAGGTCCCTGTGAGAAGTTTTTCTGCAATAAAGAACAGAAAAACCTGAAAAGTGGTATTTCTAGGGAGCATATTATTAGAAGGAATTGATATTTGAGGAGCTTTAGTTTATTAAAAATGTGCAAGAACTCCTCTGTGTCTAGCTCCATGCACAGCGTAGTGAAAGGTTAGAAAATTAGCTCCTGTGTGCTGCTTATACAGCTGGATGGATGGAGGGGACTTTACATTTCACAACTTCTTGTTTCTGACAAGTTCCAGTGAATTATTTATGTGGCCACTTACCCTGCAGAGATGGAGCTGAGGGAACAAACTGAGTTCACAAATGCTTCCAGAAAGCCTTCAGGTGATAAGATGAAAATGGATCTTGGTCGCTGCTGATCTCAAACCTGGGCTCGAATTTGTGGCCTACAGATGAAGGGTTGTGTGGCTTACATTTTTCATCTCTAACTTGTGAATTTGTGCAGTTTATGAACAATTCATGAAGTTGTATTTATCTTCAGCAATTGCCTTATGAATCAAGGGTTTAACTGGAATAAGATAATCCAGGAAATAGTAAATTTCAATTCATTTTTATGAATCTAATATATATTCCACATATGAGAGCAGAGATGGGAATACATTAGTGATAAAAATACTAGAAATAAATTACCTATTTCTGTAACTGTAGTTTAACTCCAAAAGTCAGAGATTTTGGCAGATCTGATTTTTGCAGCTCTTGGATTTTCTGGGACTTTCTGCCCTTAAAAGTGAGTGAATATACCTCTGTGGGTTTTTTCCTCTCTCTTATTTCTAATGGGCCACTTGCCAGCTTGATTCTTTATCTACAGCAATATGGATTCACAAATAAAAGGTTTGGAAAATGTTTCATTATTTTCAGGGAATTTATTTTTCTTTTTCTTTGCTAACCAGTAGTTTCCCTGATATTTGTTGCTGATGATCTTGTTTTAAATCCTTTCTCTGCTGCAAACATAGAATCACGTGTGATGTTAGGCAAGTGGTTTTCAGTTATGTTAGTCCACACTCCAGGATTTGGGATCTTCAGTTCTGGACTAATTCCAGATGCTTTTAGGCTGAGGGGCAGATGAAAATTCAAAAATCCAGTAGCTAATGAACTATAAAGACTTGCTAGAAACTTGGTCCACGGGATTGAGAATCAAATAGTCTTCACAAAAGATTTTACCAAATTCTGTCTTCCAGTACTTCAATTAACACTGCAAAAAGGAATTTTAAATTTTCTAAAATGTAAATGCAGATGTCAGTCAATGAGTTTCTCAAATTTAGGATGAAAAGCCTGGGGTTGTGGTGCAAATGTTGGCACATTCTGATGGTGTCACAGGTGCCAGTGTGACCAGACAGCTCTAGAAAGAGTAAACTGCAAAATCTGCAGGTATGGAAAAAGTACTTCCAAGCCTGTACAAATGATTCTCCATGAAATATTTTATTAATTGTGGCACAATCAAAAAGAGTTGCGCTTGGAGAAACCATAAAAATTCCCAATTGTTCAGTTGCTCTGAATCCTGCTGTGGCAATGTAAGAATTAAAGACATTTCTCAGCACCAAACAGACCCTGAATGTCTTCTAGAATTGCTTAAGTGGACTCTCCAGCTCCTACAGGAACCATCACTGAGCAGATGACTCCCTCTGCTCCCTCAAGCTTCCCATATTTATGCAATATTTATTTCCTTTAAAATGCAGATGCTCCAAGAGCTGCCTTCTCCCTGCTGGCCACCATGGAATTCCTCAGGCTCTGAGCTCACAGCTAAGGATCTGGTAGCTCTTTTCCAAGGAAACCCAGGATTGTTGTCCTGCACAGGGAAGGAAACTGGTGGAGAGCTGAAGAGAAAGGGGAGGGGGCTGGTGGCATCCTCAGGAGGCAGCTGGAGATCTCATTGGGTTAAAATTTTTCAGAGTCCTGCCCTGGTTATTTCAGTAGCAGCTGTCCCCCACAAAGGAGAACAGCCTGATGTCATTGCTTCCAACAATTCCTTTCAACACTTCCAGAGCTCTGCCTAAATAGAAATGGAAGTGAAAACAGCAAGGTATTATTATCACTGCTGTTAATGGAGAGATGGGACTAATTTTGTGCTAAGAAGGATTTATTGCTCAGACAAAAGTCAGTCTCAGAGGCTGTGAGATCTATGAGAGCAAGAAGCTGGCCATAGCTTAAAGTGGTCACAAGTTCTTTGTTACAAAACAATATAGAACTTTCTAACCCAATGGACAGTTGCCACAGGGTTTATTTTGCTTTTCTAACCTATCACCTTTACTTAACCTTGCTGCACTGTGGATACTTTCATCCAAAGGGCTTCTGTCTCACATGCACACAAGTGCTTCTATTTTAACTTCCAAACCCTTAGCTTACCCTACACAACCACAGCCCTACACTATAAACCCTTCACCATCTTATCAATGCAGTTTCTCACTTACCTAAGGCATATTCTTACTTACAACTTTCTTATAGAAACATAAGTTTATGATTTTTCTGCTTAATGTCTGTGTATTGTATTTTTACACCAATCCAAGCTTCTCCCAAGGCTGCAGATCAAACCCTTCAGTGTCTGTGGAAGTTTCTGCTTTTCCAATTCCCACAACAAGGGAAGCACAGAACCTGATCATGCTGAATCTGTGGAGCAATCCCTCCCCACGGGACAGCAAAAAGGCAGCTCACAGACCTGCAGCTTTCCCACAGAAAGGTCACCTAGAGCAGCCTGACCTTTTTACCACAGAGAAAGCAATGAGCCATCAGCCCTATCTGAACGGCCTTCAATCCCAAAGCACTCCCAAAATAACCTGGAAATAAAGGAGATGGATAAAAATCAGGAGATGCCAGGGAGCAGGGCATGCAGTTGCTTCTTCAAGATGTTTCTTTGAGAGAAATTGTACATATGCTATAAGTCAAAGTCAGGGGAAAGGAAAATTACAGCTCCCTGGAGAAAGGAAAGAGATTAACATTTTATCACAGACAAATAAGTGGAAAACTCTTGAATTTATAGATATTTAGATACAGGCACATGAAGATATTGTTATTAGGGCATTAAAAATAGAAGTATTATCTTTCTACTCAAAGATTCTACTAAATAGCTATGAATTTCTAATTAAGTAATGTTAAATCTCTGTGACAATGTAGTTCATTTTATTATGTATGGCTGAAATCTGAAACCTAAATGTAATAATAACTTAAAAGTATGGGCCAAATATCTCAAAGTTATTCTCCTGACTAGATGAACAAAAAAGGTAGCAACTCTTTTTTCTGTCATGGAGATGAAAGCATTAAACTATTCAGTATTTGATACACAAAGCCCAAGCAAATGACAAATTCAATCTAACCAGATTCATTAATCCAACCCCACATATACACACACAATGTCCTTATCCACTCCATAAAAACTGCTCAAGACACTATAAATTGCCAAGAATTAAAAAGAATTTAAAAAATCTGAAGTTAAACTAAACCCCCACACCATCAGCACAGCACATGTACAGACTGGTACATATTTTTATTTTTTTCTTTCATGTTCATTGTGTGCTGAAGGTGATTTGTTCATTTCCTTATGTTTGTGTGTCCTTTTTGTCACGAATTTCAAGAATCCAGAGACATCTTTCCCCAGATCATTTAAGGCTGCACTTCCTGCCAGTGTCCAAAGGGTTTTCTTTCAAGGCATTATTATTACCAAGCTTTGTAGCAATGCAGATTTTTTCTGAAGACAATTCATCAAGTGTTTGTGGCACTGAAATTTGTGACACATCCACCGCCACCACAAATACTTTCCCTGAAGCTCACAAATTTTACTGCCAATGGTTTCTGTGTTCCCTTCCCACTGGTAATGGCCTGAGCAGCCTCCCCCAGAAGGAATAAATCACAGTGGATGTGCTGGAGATATTCTTTGCTGCACATATAATATGAATTTTTAAAGCATTAAATATATATGTACTATTTATATCTTCCTTACAGAAGATATCTATTTATATCTTCCCACAGAAGCTTTATATTTGACTTTAAATAAATTTTTTACCCCTTTTCTCTTGATTTTTTTTTCTTTTGATACAGCACCTACAGCACTGACTTAGTCTGCTGTTCAGAACAATTATTTTCTCCAGTAAATCCTCTTTCACCTCCAATTCTTCTCCCATATACTACAGAGCTGTGTTCCTGAGATCTCTTGGTTAGAACAACCTCACACCAGTTCCCAAATTTGGAAATAAATACAGAAAATATTTCACTATAAAGGGAAAAAGGTTTCCAAATTTAAGAAAACATGAAATAGGCTTTTATTCCAAAGAGAAATTTAAAAAAATATTTTAAGAATTAATCCCTGACTGGGAATGTCTTCAAAACATTAAGTTTCAATGGAGCCATTTGCTACTTGGCCTTGATTTTTTTCTCTTGTCACAGATAATTTACATTAAATTGGAAAATGTCTCTTTCTGAAGCAACTTTTGAAGTGCATGACTTCACAATTATACTTAAGTTTGTGTGTTTTCTTTGTATTTCCTACAGAAATGACTGAGAATTGTGGCTTCACACAATTATAACTTTGGGGTGGGATCCCCAAGATTATTTTTTATCAAATGCTTTAAACGCTCTGTTTATTCCAAAGGTGAATAAATAGCAAGATACCTTTCTGAAGGTGGTTCCTGTGGGGGAGATGCACAGGCACATTTGGATTCACAGTGTTTAGGAAAGGAGATATTCCAATGCTGGAGCTCTGGAACAGAAAACAGGAAAATATTTGGGTGCTGGTCCCTGCTCTGCCACGTGAGACTGATGCTGGCTGCTCTCTCTGCTCCTTTCTTCTCATCCAAAGTTATTTCTTCCAGCAGAACTTTAACCCCAGCTGGGAGCCTCTGTATCATACAGACAGCAAAGTTTGGAGAGTGAAGGAGCTCTTTTAAGAAAGATCTGACTTGCAGTTCAGGGTTCTTTCAAGTGAGGGGAACAAAGGGAAGACAGATGTGAAAAACAAGCCAAGGGAACCTTTTTGACAGGGTTGGTACAAAAGGAGAGTATGGAGGTGTTGAGACTCCAAAAGACAAGCTCTCATGCAGTCACTTAGCACACACCTGATTCTCTAATCAAGCACAGATCAAAGTAACCAACACCTGCACCTGATTTAGTTTTAATCCTGTGAGTCGTTCTCAATACTCCAGTGAGTATTCACTACTCAACAGGAATGCTCGAGAGCCTAAAGAAAACTTTTATTATGTCTAGTTCATGAGATTTTTGATATTTCATGAAGGCTTTTGGTTTAGCTTATTTGTGTGAGCACTGGCTGCTTATTATTTTAAAATATTTTAAATTATTTTACATTAAAATAGTTTTAATAGTTTAAAATAATTTAAAATAATAATAAGTTTAAGATAATTTCAAATAATTTTAATAGTTTTAAATTCTTCATTCTGAAAACTGCTAGCTTTGTACAGACAGGTGAGTGCATAAAGAAAGACTACAGGTCAGGTTTGGAAAGAAATTGAGATACCTAAAAAACTGCATTGGTGCTGCCCTGAAAGTCACATATTTGGAGAAGAGAAAGGAATTGTGGGCTGCTTCACATGGGAAGGCACTGGATGGCCTTTTCTTTCTTGCTGTGTTTCATAACCCTGGGGCTTCATGCTCATCGAGTGTATGGGCAGGAGAACCTGACTCCTCTGAGCCACTCAGTGGTCACCTCTGTGAGAGCCAGCATTTAGCCTAAATAACCTAATGGCAACAATTTCACCAGCAAGAAAGTTTGCCTCATGCTACATCAGCATATATCATCAAAGGGTGGACATTTCTTTCATTTTTTTTTTTTTTTATTAGTTCAGTCTTTAAAAACTGCTGACAAAGCAGGAGGTATTGGGCCATATGGCAAACCTATTGATGCAGTCAGTCATATTTAATCAAAATGTTGAAAATTATCTTATTAGAGGGCCTAAATATACAAATTAAGGAAAAGCTGATGAAATGTTGCAGCCTTGTGTTTCATTTCTACTCACTAACCTTCCACCAGTATCACTTTCTCATAGAGGGATTAGTAAATATGGCTTTAAGTATCTGCAGAGTAATCAGTTATCAACAGTAAAATAATCTTTTAGTGATTTAGAGAACTTCAGTGTAATATTTTGACCTCCAATTTACATTTGTTGGTCATAAGCTTCCCATTGCCTTCTCTGTGTTGATTTTTGGAGTGAATTGGAAGGCTGAAAAGAAGAATGAAGGAAGCCATGGGATGGATTTAAAATCCATCCAAGGATCTTTATATGAACATCGTAGGGATCAGACTACAGAGTGGGACATGGATTTTGAGAGAATCACTTGGGATAACTTGATAATTTGAGTTTTGATCCTGAAAATGAATATTTGAGTAACTTTGTATCTCTCAGTAATCTGACAGATTTTAACGAGGTGGAGTCAAATTTTCCATCCATTAAACACTGCTTCACATTTGATGAGGAATGATAAATTCTGAAGTCACTGTCTGAAATGATCCAGCTTCATAAACTGGTGTGCCTTGGTAAAGGAGCCTTCCCGAGCAGTTCTGCTGAGTTACGTATTTAGGGGATCCAGGATCACACCTTGGGCCTTAAAATAGCAGCAGAAATAGGCCAAGCCCCAAATCTGTCAGGAGAGGCAGAGGCAGACAGATACGTGCTTTTGAGGTACTTCTGTACATGATTGATGTGGGAACTGCAGTTCAACTTACAAAGACTTGGCTCTATTTATTTTCTGCACAGATGAAAAGTTTATAGGGAGATTATTCATATAAAGTTTTTTTTTTTAAGGGACCACATGCCTATGATTTAAAGCTTGCCTCCTCGTTATCACCTGATTGTTAACTGCTTTGCATTTCCATCTCGATGCTTAAAAGAAGTCCCTACTCCTACCCCACAGGAGGCAGCACATCTGTCTGATCCTCACACTCCCCGTCTGTAATTGATACCAGTTACATGTTGGAGTAAGTCTCAGGGCCATTAATTTATTGTAGCTGAAGGTCGAGCAGCACAAAAACGTTTGATCACTACAGACTTAATACCTAAGGTATTGAGAAGGACAAGGCAGTGTTCTGACAGGTCTTGATGTTGATTCTTCCCCCCAAACTTTCTCGTCAATTGCTGCTGTCAGCCTCATTTAACAATAATTCATGCCTTTAGGAATGCTGCGGTGCTCTTCTCTTTAGGTGAGCATTGGAATTCTTGCAAGATTTGGGTTCCTTTGGGCACGAGGCAGGAAGCAAGGCAGAGATGGCTGGGGATCGCCAAGGGCATCGTTTTAATCAGCAATTTCCCCGGTGCCGCTTTGGTGTGCGCTCGCTGCCCGCTCGGGCTCGGGGAGAGCGCAGCTCTCCGGGACGAGCCCTGGGGATGCAAAGTTGCGACCGCGCCGCCGGTGCCCCGGGAAGGCTCCGGACCGGCGGAGCGCCCGGCCGTGGGCATCCCGCGGAGCCGTGCCCGGAGCCGTGCCCGGAGCCGTGCCCGGAGCCGTGCCCGGAGCCGTGCCCGGAGCNCGGGAAGGGGCTGCGGCGGCGGCGGGAGCCGCGTCCCGCTGCCACTTGCCTGCCGGGGCCGCCCGCCCTGCGCGGGAGAAGCGCCGCAACCCTTCGCCTCCGCTCGCCTCTTTATGGTGAGTTTGGGCCGCGGCCGCGCGGGGGGCAGTGGGGCAGGAGCGCGGAGCATCCCGGCAGGTGCGCGGGGCAGCGGGGCAGGAGCGCGGGGCAGCGGGGCAGGAGCGCAGAGCCGCCCGGCAGGTGCGCGGAGCATCCTGGCAGGTGCGCGGAGCATCCTGGCAGGTGCGCGGAGCTGCGGCCGCCCCGCTCCGGCCCGCGGCCGGAAAGTTCCCGGGGCAGCCCGGGCGGAGGGAGGGGAGGGATGCGCGCCCGCGGAGTGCCCGCGGCCGGGGGGGCTCTCGGGGAGCTCCGGCGCTGGAGCAGAAGGATGCCCGCGGGTCGGGGACACCGCGCCGGCTCCGCTGTCGCTTGCGAAGCGCCGCGGGGAGAACGGCGGCACGGGAGGTGGCTCCCAAATGCAGGGAACGGCGAGGAGCATGGGCATTCGGGGCTCTGCCGAGTTGCTCGTTAAAAGAGTGCAGATATTTAACTGCTGGGAAACTACCTGCCTGTAAGTCCTCGGTATTTGCTGATTTTATCATCAGACCGTTTTCTCCTGCATGCCTCCGTCAGGAAAAAAAAGTATCGGTGTTGCCTTAATAGCTGCTCGGTGCAGGTGGAGTGCCACTGTGCCGTGTCAGCTGTCCAGGCAGCTCCTCTCGGATGCCGCTCCTCAGCAGGGGCAGGGCTCTGCCCTGGGAGATGGGTTTGCGATGTGAGAGTGGCACGCGTCGTGCTCTTCCAAAATCTGTGATGTGGCTGTTGGACATGGAGCTGCCAACTTAACATGGTTCGCGCAGATGGTGAAACGAATGTGGTCTGAAGTTTGACTGGAGTGATTCACATCAGCGAAGTGTGAAAGAGCTCGTCCAAATCTGCTGCTTTTGTTTATCTACTCTGTGAATTGCAAATGTGGTATAGTATGTTGCATTCTGAAGTAAGTTTAGTGTTGACTGTTTTTTTCACTTTAAATAAAATTCAGCTTATTTAAGGCGAGATGGAGCATAAAACACAGCAGACGCTGCTGATGGTGTCCCAAGAATGTCAAGTACCTTATTTCACTTCTCTACACTTGATGATACTTAAGAGAGGAAAGATACTGTGTGTTTCATTTGTCATTCGGAAGTGTGAAAACAGTTGCATGCATGGGCTGTAAAAGCAGAAGCAAGGTTTTGTCACTCTGTGGTAGAGATTGATGATGGTGGACGAATTGAAGGCTAAAACAGAGCTAGTCCTCATTATCAAATAATTAAATTTTAGAAATCAAATAGTCATAGCTGCTTGAGGAGTTATATGTGGGGAAGAGTAGTGGGGCTGTGTGAATTTTCAATATGTATGTCAATAGATCACTTAGTTTTCAGGAAAGTGGTTGATATCACGTGCTGCAGTTATCAGGATTGTAGTAGTGATTTAGAGCAGATATTTGATTTTTATTTACTTTTACTGGAATATTTTGCATTACTGGGTTTTGAGGAAGCTATTTTTATGTAGGAATTCTGATTATAGTCGAGATCTACTTGCTATCTTATGCAGGCTTTGAAGGCTTGCCTTTCCAATTCTCATTTACAGTTTATTCTTCTGGTAAATACATTAGACAAAGGATTCGGCATTTGCTGAAATGAAATCTGTATTTCTAATGTCAAGACTATATTTCTTTTTTCTATTAGTGCTTAGCCGAGTATCAGTAATAGAGCTGACAAATGCAATGAATAAAATTCACAGTATGTTGATGATTTTTATAGTTCTTGTAATTGAAGTACTTGGTGTCCTTGACGTGATGAGGATGCTGCTCTGGCTTTCCTGAAAGGCTACCTTTTACTGACAGAAATACTGTCAGGAGTCAGGTGTGGAGGAAGAGAGCGGGCTTGTGAGTTCCTGTGCATAATGTGCTCCGTTTCCAGGCCAGGATACCCATGCAGGACTGCCAGGTGCAATTCCCAGCCCTGAGAACCGTTCCAGTGATGCCTGCACACGGCATGCATGATCCCTTCTGGCTGCTGCTGCAGCACAGGAGGGGAATGTTATGTCCTGAGGCCATGGCTGCCAGTGCTGGTGGGTTTGAAGTGTCTCCTTGCTCCATGCTCAAAGCCCCCTTGAAGTTAAACACAGAACAGCAAGGCAGGAGGGACTCAGGCACTCCTGTCAGTCTCTGTGTTCCTGCCCAAGGCAGGATCAGCTCGTACCTGTGTCATCTCTGATGGCATACTTCATGTACTTTTTGTATTCCCATTATCCTTTTACTTTTCTTTCTTCTTTTGCTGTCTTTTCCATGAGTTTTTTTTTCTTCTTGGTAATGCTCTTACCTATTATTTTCTAAAGAATCTTGTTCCCTGCAAGCTCTTCCGCTGGTATGGCCAGTCGGTCTCTTTCAGTATTTTTTCCTCATTGCTTTGTGGGAGACCTACTGTTTCTTTGCCAGCCCTATATATATGCTGGATTTTCCAGGTTTCTGCCTAGATTTTAGGAGGAATGTAATGGAAATAGCACCCTTGCTCTCTCTTTGTGCAGACAGGTAAGCTTTGCTCAGGACCAAAGAGCTGTTCAGAGCTGCTGGCACTGGGGGAGGTTGAGCTGCTTGGAAATAGAGGAGAGACCAATGGCTGAATTAAAAATTCCACCATTGCTAATTTTTCACGCTGTAGTTTGAAATGGCATGATCTGATTTTTAAATCTACCTAGAAGCATTATATACCATAAAGGGTGGAGCTCCTAAGTGCTGGCCACAAGAACAAATATTATTTACAGCTATTGAAGGTATGGCTGCCTTAAGAATATTGTTGTCTGAAAGGTGTACTCGTCTGAAAAAGATGAATTTGATGTACTTAAGAATAACACATCATAGTACAGCCTGGGAGAATATATAGTAGCTGAAAAATGTGTTTGTTTTATGCATGTCAGAACTCCTTCTACTTAATTCTTGGATCTTGACTCCTTCCCATTTCATGTGGGAGATGGGGATCCTCTTCTCTCACCCAGCCTTGTAAAAGTAGAGTGTGAACAAAACTGAAGAGTTAGGAAGCAGGAAAACAGACAGGACCTAAAAGAGTGGCAAACAGAACATTTATTAGGGCTCCTGACTGTTTCTGGTCTTGATAGGGTGAAATCACAAACATCTCTAGCAGAACTTCTGATGACTCCATTGAGCAAAATTGGAGCTGTACTTTTTCCTGGGAGCTCCTCTCTCTGAGGATCTTCTCCCAAGTCATTAATGACAAGCCTTTTTTTACTTTTTTTACTTTTTCTACTTTTTCTTTGTTTTGAATTATTTGCTTAGTTGCACTTCCTTATGAGTAGTTTTGTTCTTTTATTTAAATAACTGAATTTTCCAGTGCCCATGATTATTTTGTAGTGCAAGTCCTCATTCTGGGGAGTGTAATGCCATCTTTGACACTTTATGGTGTGCATTCTTGCAGAAGTTATCAGTAGATTGTGTTTGTATCACCTATTCTGAATGTCTCCTTTAAAGATTAAAAGCTGCTTATGGAGCTCTCAGTATTTATTACACTTTCCCTTCATACCTATTATTTTGCTAAAATGTACTGTGCCAGAAATGACAACTTATTGCAATTTAGATAATTTTGTTTGTGTCCTTCAAGTTGATGCAATAAAAATGGCATTCAAACTGAAAGGAGCTGGAAAATCCCTTCTGGGATGCTGTAGTTTATGTAATTCTGTAGAGCAGGAAGGGGTGCTCGTGGATTCACAGCTGGCCAGCAAGCAGCATCAAGGGCCAAAAATAGGCTGAAATACTATTTTTTTGCCAAGTAGGTTAGTTTAACGTCTCTATTCTTCTGCTCAAGATTTTGTGCTTTGCAGAGATCCAGAAGGGAGAATATTTAGGAAATATTCCAAAATCCAGGGTATTTTGTGAGGTATTGGTTTGTCTGGTTTCAAGGGGAAAGAAGCTATTTGGTGTTTTGTAAGGATGTCTCTTTCAGAAGTTGGTTAAGTGTCTCTAACATAAGCTCTTAAGCTCTGTGGCAGTTTTGTCCAAGTCAGCTAAAAACTCCTGAACATACTGCAACTTTGGATGCAGCTCCAAAATCCCGTGTTTCCAAGCAGCAAGGTGTTCCTGTGCTAATAGCTGAAAGGAACACAGTAAATGAATTTACACTGAAGATACCTCAGGACCTGCCTCTGCCACTCAGAGCCCTAAAATTCAGATAACTCCCAGGAGTGGGAAGTTATCCCACAAACTGGGAGCGTGTGGCTGCAGGCAGCCAGGGAGGCTGTGCAGCAGCAGCAGGACACAGTCAGTGTGAGCAAACTGAGAGGCATTAAAAGAATTGCTGTGCTTCAGCTGGGAAGGTGTGAGGGAGCACACTTACAGCAGGGTGAGCTGAAAGCTTGGCAGTGTCAAA
This sequence comes from Hypocryptadius cinnamomeus, assembly GCA_013400635.1. Classification (NCBI taxonomy): domain Eukaryota; kingdom Metazoa; phylum Chordata; class Aves; order Passeriformes; family Zosteropidae; genus Hypocryptadius; species Hypocryptadius cinnamomeus. The sequence continues at coordinate 24,669 of VYZP01017065.1, read as the reverse complement.
GGGCAAGCATGCAGAACTAAATCACTTGAAGATAAACAGCACGGGGCTGGCTGCAGGGACAGGTGCAGCTGCCTGGGACAAACACTACAAATGCTCAGATTTTCTGTTTGCAACACACTTGGCTTCATCCCTCTGGTGCACAGCCCCTGGCCAGGAAAGTTTAGGATACAGCAAGGAGAGGTTAGCGTGCTAAAAAAGTGAATTTCAATGATACAGCCTTGAATATATCCCAAGCAATTGCTGTCTTTGGGCTCCTCAGTGTTAAAGCAATGGTAGTGAGAGCTACACAGAATTAGAATCACACCCACAGAATATTCTGAGTCGGAAGGGACCCACAAGGATCAAGTCCAACTCTTAAGGGAATGGCCTGAGTGGGGAGTTAGTGCCTCTCAGCTTTCTGTGTGTTTTGTAGTTCTTTGATTTGAGTCTGTTGCAGTGATAGTTGGGATTCAAACTTTTCCTTTGGGCATTTATTCATCACTGTTCCACTGCATTTTCTTCTAGAATCAAATAAAATATGAATGTGTGCTGACCAGTTTTCTTGATGAGGGCACCCATAATATCTTGCTCTCCTGGCTGCTGGTTCCATAAGTTTTGTAAGGGTTTTATTGCCTCTGAGTTCAGTCTCAGTATTAGTTGTGAGCAAACATTATATGATCAGAGCAGGAAAAAGCTGGCCTGAAATTTTTTTTTTTTCTCTTGAGAAATTCAGGGAAACTCAGACTTGATGTAGAAACTTCCAACTCTAAAAGTGTATTATTTTGAAGATGTGTGTGAAAATGTGGGTAGGAAATTTAGCAGAAGGTTCAAACAAGGAAGTGGCACTATTTCATATTAAAGTACTCCAATAGTTGGAGCAGTTGTAGAGAAGGTGGAAGAAGCCCTGTGTACAGGTGGAAGGACGAGTGGTTGTGTTGGACAGTTGTACTTCTCTTAAAGGAGAAAAGTTTTTCTATGCTGAAATCAGCCCCATGTTCACATGAGATAAACCACTAAATCCATGTGTGCTGCCCTGGTGGGAAAGCCCACGGGAGGTGCAGTTGCTTTCCTTGGACCTGGCTCACCCTGTAGTCTGTCCTTTGGGTGTTTTAAGGCTTTTTTAATATTTCCTGCAGCTTACACTTGAGAGACACATGTAGAAAACAGTTACACATGTAATGCTGTTGTCTTACAAAACTGATAGTCTGCTGTGCACCTCAAACAGATCCAGAGCCCTGGGTTTCAAAGTAAAACATTGTGTAATTGTCTTGTTGTCTTGAAAAAACATATCTTTTCTATGTCTGTTCAATGATTAATGGCAGTCATCTCCCACAAAAGTGGTTTGGCTGGTGAATCAGCATTACTGTTCCTCTGGATGGCCAGTTCTTGAGTTTCTGCTTTTGTATTTTAAATGTGTTTTGTTCAATAGGCCCTTAGGTGTCTGAGTTTTTCCACGTGTTGTAGAGGATTGGTAATTTAGGGTTTGAGGAGAGAGAAATTGGACAAAGTTGAATGGCACTGATCCAGGAAAAAGGCTTGGTAGTCTCTGTCAGAGCCAATATTGCTATATTTGTCTGCTCTGTTCATTCACTGTTTTCATAGTTAGCTTTCATTCCTAAATTAAGGATTATGCAATATTATGGAGATATTTTGTTGAGCAAATGATTTTGACTGTCAATAAAGAACCTGTTAACAGTGCCTGTACGAAATTGTAGAATACAGTATTAAACCCTGCTTTCAGAATAATCTTTTTGTCTTCAAATGGATGCAATTCTGTAACATTTCCCTTGATGCAGCACAGCCTGTGTGGTTTCTGACCATAGAGCAGAGCTTACAGCCTTCCTACTTTTGTGGGAAAAGACATTGAAGCATCACTTTCCAGTCATGCTACTGGGTGGTTCTCTCTGATCAGCATCTCAGGAAATAATATGAAATACTCTCTCCTGTTACAATGAATCTCTAAGTGAAGCTCCAGGATTAAGAAAAAAAAATAAAATAAAATAGTGTCACTCCACTGCAGGCAGTGCAGTGTGTCTGTAAGTAGTTACCTAAATGTCCTTTCCTGCAGCATGGAAGATAAGCTGCCTAAAATGTCATCTACCACATGGTGATCCCCATTTTGAGCCTGCAACAATAAAAATGCTAAGGAAGTCCCAGAGTGCAGTTTGAATTGAGCCACACAGAGTGACCCAGCAGGAAGATGAATGGATCTAGATATCCTCCTGATCTTTCTGTGATATTAGACCCTTTCCCCACTCCTTAATTTAGGACACTCTCCAAATGGCTCCCTCCCTTCCTGGTGCCCTGCTCTCGGTTGCCATCGTGATGCTGTGCTAGCCTGCAGCTGCCTCCACGGGGGACCCAGCGGGTTTGCCCTGGCCATTACCAGTGCTGGGCTTTTGCCAAATACCCAAATTGGCCATACTGCATGTTTCACACACTTGCTTCCCTGTGAATGTCCTCAGCTTAAAGCCAGATTCATTCATTCTTATTGTTTTCCAGTCCCCAGTATTACCTGAGAGTTTTTCATGTGCGTTTTTGTCTCGTTGTTTCTATTTTACAACGTTGCTTTCACTTCGTTTCGGTGCTGAATCTCTGGCTGTAGCTGGTTATTAAGGATCCTGTTGCACTCTTGGAAAAATCAGCCCTAAAGCCCAGTTGTCAGGTGGGGCAGGGTGGGATTTACCTGTGCCCTGGTGCACGGAGCTCTCTGGGGTACAGGGCACAACCAGATCCTCCTGCACAAGCCTTATTCTGAAATCACTGAAGCTGTCTTTTGCTCCTCCTACTGTAAAAAGCCTCCAAACCAGTCAGTTTTGGTGCTGTATGATCTTCCATCCTCACTCTGGGAGCTGCCATATCCAACGGGCCACCTGATTAATCACTTCTTCTCGGGACATATTGCTTCAAACAGGCAGAATGGTGCAGTCAAGTTTGGCCCCTTCAAGCACTCTGGGCAGTGTTTTGTTTCCAGCAACTGCCATTTCTCTGCAGGAGGGTTTGTAATCAACTTGTGATGATAACAGTCCTTACATGTTTACCTTTTAACGTGGTTTAGCCAGAGGTTTTCCCCTTCCCGTTGTTTCAGTGCTCATGGTTCTGTTCCTGCTTTTGAATGGACTCAAACTGCTGCTTCAGTGCAGCCAGAGAGCTGCCTTCTTTAAAATATGTGTGAGTGGATTTTAAAAAGGACTCAGGCATCGCTTGAAATCTCATTATGCACAAACTTGGCTATGTGGGAACCTAAATACTTCATTGTGTTCTAAATATGAGGTGCTTTTCTGCTCTAATGAATCCAGAGTGTGTCACAATGAAGTTTTGGTGCTGTGGTGTACAGGGGTCTGCAGGACTGTGGGGCTGCTGTAAAGGACAGAGAGGTCACGATCCCATCTCAGGTAAAAACCCTGTCTGGAATGAAAAGAAATAATCTAAAACCATTCTAAAACTCAAGCAATTGAAGTGATAAAATTTAGGAAAATACAACAGCACAGTAAATACATATAGGTAAAAAGCAAGTCTCTCCAAAGTTAATGGTTCCCAGCACCTCTGTTCCAATCAGCACTATTACCTGGGCTTGAGCTGCAAATTTGTTTTCAAGTGGTGAGCACGGAGCTGTGATGGCCCTGTCAGGGTCTGTCACCAGCTCAGCTTGTGGCTGATTGACGCGGGCCTGGCAGCCCAGGGGGCTGGTGTGGCATTGTTAACAACTCCTGTGTTTGAGGGGAGTTGTGTTGATTAATAAAGCAATAACTCTTAATATCAGTGTTCCTTTATCAACATGCCTTAAACCATGCAATTTTTAATTAATATATCTAGTAGTCACTATGATGCTTTGCTGTGTTACAGCTTTAAAAGCAGGCAAAGTAAAGGAAAATTAGGAAGTTTCCCTTGATATTAGAAGTAACCTAGACTTTTCTTCTCTTTCCATATTTGCGGTGTTACAAAGCAGTAGACCAAAATATGAATCCAAATTTCTAATGTGAGTATTTCTAGCGGATAGGAAATCTTAAAATTGTAAAAATCGTTTCCCCAATGAAGCCACTAAATATTTTGTCACTGACTTAGAAAGAAGCAAAAAGATTGGACACTAATTTCTATGCCAAAAAAAATTTATTGAAGTTTTCTCAGGGTGAAGCTGTCTTACTCAAGAGTTCTTAAGGTAAAAATTAGATTGAATAAAGTTGTCTCTAGTCTTTGGAATAGTTCTCAAATGAACTATTCCATGGTACATGACCATACTGTTCACAAGGAAGTAATAAATGCAAGTGAGGTAGAAATGGAGATTCTAAGTGGGTGATTAGCTTTTCCTGCCTGCAGATTTCAGACTTTTGGTTGCCAAAATCAAACTGTAGTCATCATGTGTGCCCTGCTCTGAGAAATTCACACTTTGCCTATGAAGGAATGCTCTATTAGTTGCATAAGTGGATGCATCTTTATTAGCTGAGGGAATTTTAGGTGGCAAATTGGCTGCTTTGTTGCTGTCCCTGTGTTTGAATCCAAGCTGTCCTATCAGCAGATCTCAGTCTTGCTTTAAGAAGCTCACCCTCAGCCAGTGTTTCCACATGGCCAGAGCAAATGACTCCTGAGCTATGTTGTATGAACACCCCATGCATTTGCTGCTTCCTTTGCTACTTAAAATGCCACATAGTTTGATCTGGTTCTTCTTTGAAGGTCTCCAAAGTGAGCCCCAAAAGCTCTACAGACCTTCTGTCATGTAAATCAGCAGGAAATGATATTGATCATAACGGGGAGGAGGAACACTTTTGATGTCCTTGCATTATGTACCATTTGTGCTTCTCCTCTTCTGTTGACATCAGGACAGCCCACAGTGGAGACTGCACCTTTGAGGGTCATTTTGAGGCCTCTGAATTGATAAGAGGAAAGCTGGTCTTTTTTTTATTGTCATTATTATTTTTTTAATGCCTCAATCTTGGTATTTTGCAATGGCTCTGGCAGTAGCATGTGCTGGGCTGAGTGGGGCAAATGGGGATCCTGTGGTCAAAACTGCCTTTGGGGATCTCCTAAAGATGTATTTTTCCTCTCACAAGGGGAAAAAGCTGGCCTGAAACATCTGTGGAAAGGCTGGCTCTTGTCATCTGTGAATTTGAAGAATCTGCAATCCCCTTTTAAAGAGTAGGAGACTTCTGGGGTAATAATGTATTCCCCTTTCTTTAATTTTTTTTCCCTCAGCATTTTCTCTGCTGATGTTTAATATATAAGAAGTTTAAATAATTTAATAAACTGTCTCAAATGAGGAAATTGAAAGGGAATTCCAGATGAATGTTGTAGCACAGTGCTATTGCTGCTTGGCACCGGGGTGTGGGTGGTCCTGCCTGGCACCATGCTGGAAGAGGCAGCAATGGGAGGCTGGTGCACTCAGCAGAACACATGAGTGGATACAGTAGGAATATACTCAAATAATGCATTCAAAAGGTGAATTTGTGGTTCTCATTTACCTTTTCACAACTCTGAAATGAGTCTAGCTAATGAGGTGATAAAAGGAATTGACCTTGCAGCTGATAGTTGATGTGGAAATACGGAGATATTGAGGAAGGTGTTTATGATCTGCACTCAGCACAGCTTGGCAACTGTTATTATTTGATGATTTGCATCATTGTTTCCAATACCAAATGTATGCCTCAGTAACTAAATGCAACACATCTGAGTTGCTGACACTGTGAATTATGATTTTGAATTCCTTCTATTTTGTGTTTAAATTGTCATCCATAACTTTGTGTTACAGCGCACACGAGGGAGGAAATGCTAAGCTAGGATTCCTACAGCAAGCATTAAATGAATTTATCACACCCTTTTCAAATGATAAATTTAGAAGTGCATGAAGATTTACAGAATATTCCCTATTCACCAGCATGCCAGGTTAGAGCTGCTTTAGGAGCTGCATGCTTTGGCTGCAATGTCTGACTTTTGCAGGCTGTAGGTTTGGAAGCTGTTCAGTCTTTGGGACTACTCTGTTGTGGTTATCAAAATTCCTGTGTTGATTGTGGTGAATGATAAGAGATAATTGATCTTCTCTGCTGTGTTTGGGTATCACTCTGGATAGGTGTGCTAGGTGATTTGTGTGTTATCTTTACGTGTCTCCTTTGGCCACAGTGCTACTACAAATAAAATCTGGTCTTTTAATTGGCTAATCATTACTGGGAAACAATACTTGCCATTATGAGCATGGCCTGAGTGACAGCTCCAGTTACAGTTTTGGATAGTAAATTGGAAATACTGGTCTTTTGTTGGAAAGAAATGAGGGAAATAATTATTTGAATGTAAATTTTGTGCCCTATCACTGGGTGTTTTCATACAAATTAGGCAAAAGTAATTTCCTGTGATCCTTTAGAAGTCAAAGATGGAAGAGAAGTATATTTGTGTGAATTGCTTAACCACAGAATGTCACACACACTTTAACATTTGCAAGTACAGAATAACTAGTTTAATTTGTATATTCAGAGATAGACAATGTTAATTTGTTATGCAGCCCATTAGATAGGGAAAAACCTGCTGAGGACATAAAATTCTAATCTTGGGAGAAATGCATTTGGAGAAGCCAGCAGATGTCAGTATGTTCTTGTCATACAGCCCTTTTGTTTTACACAATAATTTCCCTGGAATGAAATATTACAGAAATAGTAAGTGATGTAACACCATGGCAATACAGGCCTGTTTAGTTGAAATACTTCCCTGAAAATGGATTTATTTCTGGACCTAGGGTGGCACGACCTCCATGCACACACCAGCTTTCCCTGTGTGTAACTCCTCCTCAGACTGTCTAAGGTAAAATACTTTGCCAAACGAGGATGTCATTGATAGTATTGCACCTTAGCTTCTAATTGAGTTTTTTGTTTCCTGTGTAGGTTTCCTTCCTGTATTATGAGGCATTTTGAGAATGCTGGCACACTCCCTCCTGTTTGCCTAGCCAGGGTGTGTGTTTGAACTCTGATGTGTCTAATCAAATCTGTCTCTCTAATTTGGAGATTATTTTGCCACTGTTTATACACGGTAATAAAAACCACATGAGCTCTTCCTTGTCTTCCTTGCATTTCAAAAATCAATACCATGATGACATTGTGGAGAAGACTGTCCCTTCCCTGAGAGTGCAGACTGCTGGCACAGAGTGTGGAAGGATGCAGAATTCCTCGTCTGGATGCTCTCCACGGTGAGATGACCCCAGTTTTTAAAGCAGGGAGTGTGGCAGGGTGCCAGGCTGCCCTTTGCAGGGCTGGGCAGATGCAGCTTTTCCAGGTGTGCAGGAACAGATGGGAGCTGTGGACATGAGCAGGAAAGCACAGCCTGGTGCCAGGGAATCCAGGCTGGGTCCCTGCCCGAGACAGCTCAGTGGGCAGCACAGGGACCACCCTGAGACCTCCTGAACCTGGCTCCTGTGTCCCCAGGCTCTGTCAGCACTGTCCTTACCCAGGGATGAACATGCCACAGCTCCACAGAGACACCTGGGTCCCTGCTGCCATGAGCTCCAGCCCCACTCTGGTCATTGTGGCCATTGCCCAGCCCAGGTCCCCCCAGTGCTGATCACCTGCAGGACCTGGTGTGTTCACCAGAAATCCTGTCTGAAGATAAAAGGCTCTTTCCTTCAGCTCTGCTTAAGGAGCTGATGTCAATTTGTTCTTCTGGTGTGTGTGTTGGGGAGCTTTTTCTCTTCACAAACAGAACTGGACTGCTGGGAGATGTTCCATCATTACACGATGTCTCAACAGACAACGGGAAGATGGAAGATCCCAACTTTCTGAAAATCTTCTTACCTTTACTATTTCCCATGGTGTGTTCTTCTTTTTTTGCATATTCACAGTTATAAAATAGTGTAGCTTCACTTCAGGGTTTTTAATTACATTTCCAAGGAAAAATTTACTTTATATTTTCTCTTTTTTTCAACTCTCTCTTCATGCTCTGTCATCTTGAAGCATTTGTTTATGTGCCAGACCTATTCTTTGTGACTTAATCCTTGCTTCTCCTCACCTCATACTGTTGGAATGATTTTCAGATCATGCAAATGAGAATCAAGGTAGGCAAGGCAGCTAAAAAAAGATATCTCTGGAGTACAAACCCCCCAAAGTACAGCATTGCTGAGGTTGTAGGCTGGGAAGAAGATATTTGATTTTCCAAGATTGGTTTTAGTGCATTCGCCCTTAATGCAGTTTCTACAGCTGTTGACAAAGACCCCAAAATCCTTATTTTGTGCTTCACTTAGTCCTGAACAACTTTTTGCATGATACACTAATGTCATGTCATTCAGATTTTAGCTTGCTCTCCTGGAGCTGAATGGAAGATACCACAAAATTATAGTTCTCTTTTCATTTTATTATTAGGAAAAGAAAAAAAAAAAGAAAACACAGCTATATGGGAGTTTGCATGTACAATGTTTAAATATGTATTCGGTTTTTTTTTAAAGTGAAAATAAAAAGCAAAAAGTATTTTCCCACCACTGAATAAAAAAATAAGAAGCTATATCCTGTATTGTTTTGAGATCTTTCCTGCCATGGCAGTGAAAGCACTTTCTGAGGGTTGACTCTTATTAACAGCCTCCTGAGTCTGCCTTTTGAAAACCTGCAAAATATCCATGTACTTAATCCCCCTGTGTAGCTGGCAGGGCTGTTGCACCTTGGGCTCCTGAAAATGAGGTTCTTGGCAAAAAAAGTTTGGAATTTCCATCCTGCTTTAACACTCTTAACATCAGTACTGAAAACCAGCATTTCCCTGAAGCTCGTGGTCAGCCTGAAGGATTGGTCCTGCAGCTTCTGTCCTGCTGCACACAGAGGGTTTAAGCTAGGGAGATGTAGGCATTAAAAATGGGTAAATTAAGGGAGCTGATGTCCTTGTGGATATAGAAACACGTGGATCAAAGTACCAGGGTGATACAATTAAACTTGAAATTAATTTTTATCAGTTACTTACCAACAGTGCTCTTAGAGCTTTTCAAACTTTACATATAAATTTGTTTCAAATGCAACTTTAATTTGACTGGAATTTACACTTTCCTTTGTGTGGTATTCACATTCTCTGAAGAGAGAGAGGGAAGAGAAACCAGTTCTTATCGCTACTTGCTGCTCCTGTTGTTTGGCACATGTGGAATGTGTTATGGAGATTGTTCACTGCGAGTGATTTGTTAATTGGACTCTGATGATGGTTCTTTGGACTGATTGGCCAATTGGGTCAAAGCTGTGTTGTGGCTGTCTGTAAGGGGTCACGGGTTTTTCTTTAGTATCTCTTTAATATAGCATAGTATCAGTGTAATATAACCTAGCTAAATAAGGCATTTGTTCAGCCTCCTGAATCAGAGTCAGAGCACATTATTCCCTATGCTGGGGTCACCCTGTAAATGTGCATCCATTTGCACATTTTGGAAGAGATTAATGGGAAAGTTACCCAGAAATGGATGCATAAAGCTCTAAGCAATACTCCTATGAGTGGCAGGTGCTTTGATGAAAATGCACAGGTGACTTTTTGAGAAATAGTCATCTAATATGGTAATTGGGGGCAGACCAAATAAACCAAAGCAAGAATGCATCTCTGTAGGCACTTCTCTTCCTGAAATAAATGCAGAATGTGATCCTCCTCGTGGGGCAAAGTGAGGTGTTGTAAAGGTGTCCTAGCAGGCAGAATTGATGCCTCCCCAGGGGGCATTCAAAGAAGTCAAACCTGTAATTCCCTGGCAGAGCAGCCCTGCTGCAGCCTCTTCAGCAAGGGATGCTGAAAGCATGGCCAAAATTATATCTGTGATATCATTTTCATACAAGGTGATTTGGGAGATGTTAGTATTGAAATTCTAGAGAGTTCCTTGTTCTGTTCTCTAAAATACCTTATTTCATATATGGAATCATCAGAATAACACAGGAATTATAAAATATTGTTAGCAGTAGAATTTCTGATTGCAGTTCAGTTGTAACAACAAAATTTAGCAAAAACTTCCAACTGAAAGATTATTTTTTTAACTTGGCAGTAGCTTATCCTTCCTAATTCCTTAAAGGTTTCCTTTTCCAGGGCTTTCCATGGAAATTTCCAGGCAAATTGCCACCTCTGTGCTCTTTTTCTTTTACTGTCAGGTGCTGTGAGAGCTCTCCTTTTAACTACAGTGGGGAAACAACCAACCAAACTTTGTAGGAAACTCCAAAATCTGTAGGACCCCCCACATTCTTCATAGGTAACTTCCTGTCCCCCACATTTTGCATGCCTGTTGCATTTTTTTCTGACCGTGGAAACAGCAGCTCCTGCCAAGGTGCTGCAGCTGCCCCATCTCTCAGGGCTGAGCAGGTCCAGCTGTGCCACATCTGCTGCACTGCTGCAGGGTTTGTATCCAGCTGCTGGCTGCACATTCCACTGAGCTGAGCCCAAATGAGAGGAGCACCAAGTGACACCAGCCCTGAAAGCAGTGGGATGGATGAAGTCACATTCCAATCACAGCTGAGTTAGTGTTAAGTAGAGGCTCAAATTCTGAAATTGCATGTTCTGGGAAAATGAAGAATAATCTCCCTGAGTACAGGTGCAAATTTATCCTGTGTTAGCATTATTGCATTTGTTCCAAAGGAATTCCACAAAGAAGACCATGAACTCAAAACTGCAAAAATGCTTGAGAAAAGTCAAGTCTCATTCCAGTCTTTCTTGTGATGGAAGAGTCAGGACTGCAGGATGAGAAGGACTTAGTGAGCTGCACCTCATGGGGCCATACACAGCACTGGACCTGTTCCTTCTGCCTCCAGGGCTTCTGGAGAGCTCATGGAATGGCCACAAGGGAGAAGAAATCAATGGGATTAAGTGTTGATTGAAAGCAAACATAAAAATGTGAGTCTCTTGAAGGATAACTAGAGAACAGGTGAAGCAAATAACCCAAAACACACCTGTCTCACCACACCCTGCTGGTCTGCAGGCTCCCCCCAGGAGAGCACCAGCAGGGCTGTTTCTGCAGGAGCAGCTGGCCCTGGGACATCAGGAACAGCCCCCTCAGTCTGAGAGTCAGCAGCCTGGCTGTGGTTGCTGCTGAACACAGCTTTCTGTTCATCCTTCTGTCTCCAAACACTCCCAGAGCCCAGCAGGGCAGGGGCACAGGGGCACTGAGTGCCTGGCGTGGGGCAGGTGCCACCAGTGGGCTGGGCTGGCCCTGCCTGGGGGCCTGGTGCCCACCAGGGATCAGATACAGAGGAGGACATCACTTCCCAGTTGTCCTCAGGGGGAAAAACAGTCACCTTGATTTAATTTATTGCCAATTAGAGTAGAGCTGGGTAAGGGAAAAAAAAAAAAAAAAAAGGGAGAAAACACACACACACACTTTTCTTCCTTGACTTAACTTCATTCTCCACCCAACTCCATTCTCCACCTGTGCTCAGGTGGGGCCCTGGGCTCCCCCTCAAGCCCCTCCAGCCACCAAGTCTCTGGGAGAGAGGGTGGGAGCAGCCTCTGGTCAGGAATTACCAGGGCGTTTTGGGAGTTGTTCCATGATGGGAAGTGGCAGTGGGAGCTGCTGGCTGCCCCTGGAATGGGAACTTCCACTTTGGCTCTGAATCCTCCTCCATTTCTAACCCTCTAAAGTCAGCATTGTCCTGTCCAGTCACACTGCAACAGATGTTGAGAATGTTTGATTTGGTTTTTAAATTAAGGATGGGCTTTTGTTAAAGAAGCTGAACTAACAGGCAGCCTAGTGCTGGAGAAAATTCTCTTTTTTTTTGTTTGGGTTTTTTTGCCTGCTCTGTTAGGCTGAAGGATTTCTGCTCTGCAACATTCCCTGTGTTCCACAGCAGAATGACTCCACTGGTTTTGGGGGAAGTAGGAAAATGTGTTTTTGCTGATTGGTGTGCTTCATCCTGGGCACAGATCTGAGGTGTATTCAGTGTAGCTGCAAATAAGTCACTATTTTAAATGTGAGATTTCAATAGTTAAACACCTGCAGGGATGCCTGTGAGCAGCTGCTGATTAAAAAAAAAATGCAGCCCATGACGCAATTTTTTCCTACTTGAGGTATTGTAGTGGGAAATAAAGGATGATTTCTCACATAGCTGTTTTCAAAGCCTGATTTTTTCAGCATTTAGGCAGTGCCATTAAGTGTTTTAGCTTTGTGTGGTAGACATTTCACTGTGTTCAGTAATTTTCTCTCACTGGATTAATTTTTGAGGCTCAATCCTCATTTAGAAATAAGAAAAAAGGGGGGGAGTTTTATTTCCCAGAGGTGAAAGATGCTGTTTGAAGGCTAATGCACACAAGGAGCCTGTGCCCATGGAGGGCTTCCCTTGAAGAGAAAAACAGGACCAAGCCTGGGCCTGAGGAGCACTGATGGTGCTCAAGGGGAGTGACCTCGTGGAGCAGCTGGAAACAAATCTGGTGGTGCTGGAGCTGGTGTTTATCCATATCAGAAAAGCACATCCAGCTTATTTCATCCCTCTCAGGTATTCCTTGGGGGCAGCACCCAGGGGTACCCTGTACAAAGGCCTGGATGTCTCTGCTCCTGCACTCTGGGGGTTGGTTAGTTCAATAATCAATATTCAGAGGCTGGTTGGTTCAATAATCAATATTCAGAGGCTGCAGGACTGCCTCAGCTCCCAAATGTAAAGATGTTCTGTCCTGAGACACTCATTTTGCCCAGTTTGATAGGCATATAGGTGTGTTGTAAGTATATTAAAAATACAGAGGTATTTTTAGCTGCTGTTGGTATTAGAATGATTTATTCTTAATGCCAGGGAAAGAAGGGTGAGAGCAAAGGCTCTTGAATATTTTAATAACATAATTTTGATCTATTGGATGGAAGTTAGGAAGATTATATTGCCTTCTTATTCAGAATATGGCTCATCAGGGTGGAGACTCTCCCAGGAATCACAAGAAATGCATTATCCTGTGCAGTATATCAGGGGACTGATATAGTAACTGATAGTGGCTTGCTTAATTAAAACAAATTACTGTGAAGTTCTCTGGACTGCATTATGGGGTTGCATGTCCTCTCTGTGGGGAAAGGCAGAGGAATGATCTGGCTCTTTTATTTCATCTGTAGGTGGTATTTACCTGGTTTTATCTTGCAGTGAGGTAGAAAAATTATAAAGAAAAGCCTCATAAAATCAAGCCTGCTCTCCTAAAATCAGTGGCTGACCTTGTCAGGCTAGCCCTTTGCAGGTTCCCATGTGAAAGCAATCCTGGTGTGAACAGTTCATTAACATAACAATCTACTCCTGGCTGAAAAACAACCAGCACCTGTACAAACTGGTTTTACAGTGTTAGATAGAGAAATGAAAACCATCTCTCACAAACAACTTCCCCTGCATGTACACACTGAGGTTTGAGTGACCAATCAATACAGGGTGACAACTTGTTACTGACCAATAAAGCAATTGGTAAGAAACCTCCTGACCAATTGGAGTCCCACACAGGTCTGTAACACTGTGTAAAAAGGAGTTCTGGGAATAAAGAAGATTTATTTATTTATTCCCATAATTTCAGAAATCATTAGGTGGGGCTGGGAAAGCAGTAGGTTTCTGTTCAGCCCTGGTGGGATGGTTGGCTGGAAATGGGTTTTCTGCCAGTGCTGCTGGGGAGCTTCAGCTCTGCTTGACGGGGACAGTTTAACCAGAGAGCAGAGAAATGTCTGTGGGGTCCAAGCCTGGCATGGGGGGGATCGAGATCCATTCTGGAAAGCTCCAGAAGCTGTCAGGCTGGCCTCAGGCTGCTGTGGGAGGTGGGAGCAGGGCTGTGAGGGTGTGCTCTGGGATGGGCCAGGGCATCCTCAGCAGCTGGCAGCTCTGAGGGTCCTGCACATGGCACTGTGGGCACCCCGTCAGCTGAGCTGGCTATTCAGAATGCATTTCTGGAAATCTGGCAGGTGCTTTGCTGGGTTTTTCTGGAGCAGGCAGGTGACCTGCCAGGAGTTAGGTGAACTGTGGCCACATTTCTCTTCACAGAGAAAAGCAAGGCACAACTTCCCAAGGATTTTCTGGGAATCGCAGCGAGGAACCTCAGAGAAAGGAAAAACAATTCTTATCTCAGTTGCTGTGCCTGTGTTTGTGCCAAAGTAGAATGCAATATGGAGATTGTTTACCCAAAGTGATGGGGTTTTGTTTCCTTGGCCTGTCAGGGCCAGGAGTGTGTGCAGACTGTCAGTCAGCAGACAGTCACAAGATTTTGTTCAGTTGAGTTGAGTGCTTGTGCAGATTCAGTTTAGATGCAGTGTAATATAGTGTAGAATAATATAGTGTAATAAAGTAATTAATTAGCCTTCTGATATTAATGGAGTCAGATGCATAATTTCTTCCCAGATGTTGGGGTCATCTGCTTTTCCTATAGTGAGCTCCTCCACTTCTGGCCCTAAGGGAATGAATCTCTTCTGTTCTTATTTGGCTTGCCTTAGAACAGGAACCAAACCAAGCTTTGTGAGATCATAAAATCGTTTGGGTGGGGAAGGATCAACAAATCCATTTGTTAACCCAGCAGTGCCAAGTTCACCCTGAGCCACGTCCCTTAGCACCACACCTACATGTTGTCTTTTAATTATCTGCAGGGATGGGGCCTCCATCACCTCCCTGGGTATCCTGTTGCAGTGTTTGACAAACCTTTCCATGAAGAAATTGTTTGTGATATCCACTGTAAACCCACCCTGGAGCAACTTGACACTCCTTCCCTCCTCACTACAGGCTCCTTTCAGGCAGTTGAGGAGAGTGATAAGGTTTCTTCCCTTTTAGAGCAACCTCCAGGATCTGGAGCAAGATTTGTTATGTTCTTTGTGACAATGGACCGAAAAATAGCCATTAACTTTCTTTAGGGAACAGTTAAAAAATAATATTTCTTTTTATCTTTGTATGTTGAGAAGGAAATAATTTGACGTTTTGTAATAAATTCTCTGGATTCTGGGTTTATGTTGTGTAAATTACATTTCTGCAAACTGAATACAAGCCTAAATTTGAATCATCAATTTTCTTTCCTATGAAACTGATACCCATTTAATGCTCCTTTCATGGTGACTTTCAGCTGAAGCTCTGAAGGGGTTAGCAGCAATTTGTTTCCCCTGTCTGTAGCTGAAGTTTCCTTGAAAAGTTTCATTAACACACTATGATGGTTTAAAAATAGAAACTCAAGAGAATTACTCCAACTCAAGTAATATAATGCATCAAGAAGCTTTTCATTTTATATTATAATTATTCCAAAGCACTTCAACCTAGCCACTTTTCCATTATGAGAAGAATTCTACACCATTTTGTATCCAAAATTGCATTTCTCAGAAATTCTATGCCTGTGTGTAGATAACTTGCAGTGCTCCTATTGTCCTTGTTTCTTCTCTGCTGTGGAATTAAATCCCAATGTTTAGAAAACTCCTAAATGAGTTTTGTTGCTCTCTCTATGCACAGAAGAGCAGAATGCAGCAGCTGAGAAGCTGCAGTGCCCTGTGGGTTGGAGAGCATGACATGGGAGATTTCTTGCTCCAGTAGCTGCTGATGGGGTGCTTTTCAAGCCCTCCTGCTGTCAGAATTCTCCTCAGGAAAAGTTCATTTTCTCTTTTTTTCCCTCCCCTCCAGCCCCTCAAAAGAAGAAGCACATATTCACAGTATGCAGGCAGCTGGACAGTTCTTCAGTGTTTAAATATAAACTATGTGTATAGTAACTTCACCTAAACATCTGTTGGTGTTTTAAATACTAAAATAAATAAATAACCTTACTGCTGTGCTAATTCAGTGACACCTGTCAGTTTCTCTGGAAAATGGATCCCAAAGAATTCTCAGTCAGCTGCTTAAACTGAATTGAAGCTCAGCTTTGAAAATACAATTTACCTGCTGCCTTGACACTTACAAATGTCTACTATTTATTTTGGGCAGCAAATTATTAATTTTCTTCTGGCATGTCTTTTGCTTGTTTGGGGATAGTTCTGGGAGGTTTTTTTTTTTGGTTGTTTGTTTGTTTGGGTTTTTTAATGCATGTGTTTACATACAGTGTGGACTGAACAGGATCAGAGACTGGCAGGGGCAGAAAGGGACCTCTGGATGTGCTCTGGTCCCACCAGAGCTGGGCAGGGACACCCAGAGCTGGCTGCCCAGGACTGTGCCCAGCTGGCTTTTGGGTGTGCCCAAGGTGGAGCCATCCCAGCTGGAACGTGCCCAGGTGACTGCCAGGGCTCATCACCCTCCCAGAGGAGCAGCTCCAGGTGTTCTGAGGGAATCTCCTGTCTGCCAGCTGGTGCTCACTGCCTCTGCTCCTGTCACAGCACCGCTGGGAACAGCCTGTCCTGTTTCTACCCCACTTTCAGATATTTGTACACATTGATGAGGCTCCCCCTGACCTTCTCCAGGCTGAGCAGTCCCAGCTCTCTCAGCCTTTCCTCACTTGAGGGGTGTTCCAGGACCTTCATCAGCTCAGCAGCCCTTTGGTGGGCTCTGTCCTTGTTTCCCCTGTCCTGGGGATGTCAGACCTGGGCACAGCACTCCAGGGTGGCCTCACCTGTGCTGGGTGGGAGTTGAGGAGGATGTTCTCAGCCTGCTGGCAGAGCTGTCCCTGCAGCCCAGGATGCTCTAGCTCTTCTTTGCAGCCAGGGAATGCTGCTGGTTGTTCAGCCTGGCTGCAGCACCCCAGGACCTTTCCAACCCCGGGGATCCTGGCATTTATTGGTGCCTAGAGTTGTTCCTCCCAGCTGTGGGACTTTGTCAGCCCATCTCACCCTCCTGTTGGGGCTGGCAGCAGGACCCCCTGTGTCCTGTGTCACAGCAGTGACACTGTGCTCACCATGACATCAATAGTGGAGGTGTTTAACTGGACTGAGCCCAGTATTGACCCCTGTCACTCAAGCACAGCCTCACCCAGAGCTCACTGGGGCTCTGGAACTCACAGCCACTCCAGAAGGCAGCACCTTGCTTTTCCATCTCCTCTCCACATCCATCCCTTCAGCCTCACCCCGGCTGCAGGTTTGGAAGGCAGCTCAGCAGCATTCCCTGATTTCCTTCTGCACCTTTGTAAAACACTCAGGTGGACAGGAGCAACAAACCCATCACTGCAAAGTCACACAGATTTTTCCTGAAACAGCAGTCCTTCTCCATTAGCTCCCTGTCCAGATGGCTGAGTACATGGTGGAGCAGAATTAATGGGTGCTGGGGAATCCACCTCCATGTGGGACAGGCAGCAAGGCTGGCAAGCACTCAGAAAGCCCTGGGAAAGGTTGTGGCTGAAGGACACCACTGTGGGGAGCACAGATGAAGATATATTCCTGAACTCAAGGAGGAAACACAGAGGGTGCATTACTGCATGGGATGATTAGATGACTGACTAATGAGCCTTGAGGGGCAAGGAAATTGGCTACAAAAGCAATTAAATAAGCACCTGACATTCCAGTGTACTCTGTATAAACACTGAACTTCTACCATGTTTAGTTGGCAAAGCAAAACGAGTGCTGTTTAAGCATACAAGGCAAATGGCTGCAGGAAGAAAAAAATCTTTAAAAAAATCTGTGTTAAACAGATAGTTCTTCTGAAAGTGTGTTAGTAAATGCTTTTCTCTGTCAGAAGGTGTGATAACACATTGCAATGCTAGCACTGTAAATCACTGTCCACAGTTTTCATTAGTTATTCTGGATATTCAAGCCAATATTAAACTCCATGTTCTGCTTTAATCTGCCTATTGTTAGATACCATTAGATAATAATAGCTTTTTTTTTTTTTTTTCCCTTTAGGGACAAAACTTCTGCAAAATAATCCAAATATAAATGACAGAAGGGTCATTTTGCGTAAAATCTGATGAACCAACATAGGATACCTGTTTCTGTGACATAACAGGGCATCTGTGGAATGCACCTTGGCAGGTGGTGGTCAGCTTGGAGTGCAGTCAGCCCAGCCATGGACCTTTAAGAAAGGGATGTTGACATCAAAAGTAGTTAAATGGACGTTTGTCATTTTGGCAGATGGAGGTTTTGAGGTGTCTTGACTGGCCTCAGCCCCAGGTACCTGTACAGTGTGAGAGGGCTCTGGCTGAGATGGAAGGAAGGTTTTTCCTTTAGGCTCAGATGGTTACACAGTTTTATGCCAATTCTTATCACACAGAGCTGTGTTCATCTTGTGTGCTGAGGGCAGGGAGCTTCACACCTTCTACAGGCAGAGGGGAATTCACCCACAGGATGGAACAGATGTGAAGATTGGCTCAGCTTTCTCCTTCCAGTGTACTTTCAAATTACTTGGTCAAGTATTTCACTTGTGCCCCACGCAGTGCAAGTAACAACTTTGGGACTCTGTTGTCAGGCAATTCAAGGTCAGGAAGAGATTAGAAACACAGTCCCAGTGAGCCAAAGATAAAGTGTTCATAATATTTTAAGAGCAAACCAGATTCTCTGGTAATATTGCTGGGGGTGATCTTCAGCCAGGTGCTCAGTAAGTCTCTGGCCAACCTTTCTGTGCAGAGGTGCTGAAAGTGTCACTAATTTTGTTTTTCCTGGTAAACGTGTGCAGCTAAAGGAAGAAAGTGGTAATTTTCAAGTGTCAATTGGAGTTGTAACCATGTGTGACAAGGAGCTGTGCTGGGAGATTGAAGCAAGTGGTTTCTCTCCTCTATAACCAACTGGAAGCAAAGAAATCAGGTGGGATATTTTTTTCTGTAAGAGGAGTTACAATCACTTCTTAAAAGTATTGAATAATGTTATATTTCCTACCACAAAATCATGCTTGGTCTTTTAAGGCAGTCTAAAATTAATCATGTATTTGTTTCTTAATTGCCTCATTAAATTCAGGTTCAAAAGTCCCCCTGTACTTGGAAGTCACAATATGCACTGCTGAACCCCATAAATGTTGTGTATGCCCTGGTTTCTTCAGAGGATAAGAATTCTAGATTTCTGAGCTGAAAGAGCTTTATTATGAAGTGACATGTCTGGCTTTAGAGACAGAGGTGGAATTGGTACATCTGAAATTAATGAATAATATATAAGGACTGATACCAGCTTTGCTTCATGAGTTGGCCTTACTATTTAGCCTCAAGCAGAAGCAAGAAACACACACAAGAAAAAGAAAGGTTGTTAAGGTAGAAAGTTAAATATTTAATGCCAGTGTCTGCTGTATATTTTCCTTTTGTGTATTCATGGAAATATATTTTGGAACTGGAGGCAAATGTTATTTAAAATACAGTAGTGGCAGAAGGGGAATATTTGATTGAGGCATCAAAGTGCTAGACTTTGTAAAAGGTGTGAGAGAAAATTCCTGGATTAGCCTTGAAATTTTCCCTGCCACCTTCCCTTTTCTTTGGGGTATTCTGGCTCTCATTTTGGCTTTCATTTGGGATTTGTGTGTACCAACTCTTCCTTTCTTTGCTGTTTTAATGAGGTGATGAGCAGAGAGCAGTAAGAGCTGGTTGTTTTCCCAGTAACAGTTGTGTCTTTCAAGCCCTCCACAATGCATCCTGTCAGTGACAACACTCAAAATGTAACACACATCCTTGAGTGCTGCCTTCTGTCATTAAAAAAAAAAAAGGTTTTGTGAGCCTGCTGGGTCCAGAAATAGCACTGGAATTTCTGTTTCCTGGGCTAACCAGGAGCTGGATGTTACACAAAAGAAGGTGCTGGGAGCGGAATGGATTTTTGGTTGAGAACATCAGAAATTGTTAGAAAAATGTAAACTTGGGTATTTTCTTCTCTTGCCTTGGAGGGTGTAGTTGGAGCATTAGGGTATGCTGAGATTTTTATAATCTGGTTTGTTGGCTGTGAGCAAAGATAAACCCCTGCCTACCTGTTTGCAGCTGCACAACTTTCAGTAAATTTGTCCCAGACCCATCATTGTGTAGAAAGATAGATGTTGTTTCAAGGCTTTTGATATTCAGCTGAAACAAGAATTAAACACAGATTCTGATGTTCTTCTCCTTAAAGAAGAAAAGAAATCATTGTAGAACTTGTTAATTTTCTCATTGGAAGAGCTGTTTTTAAATCAGTTTGGATGTTTGTGTCTGTGCTCGCTCTGAGTTGCAGGAAGGGCTTAGTGAGCTTCCATGGGCTTGGCATTTCAGCCTGGGTCACAGGAGCCTGCTTTTCTGTCAGATAAAGGCAACACTTTGTTTCTTCTATAGCTCTAGAAGAAATTTTGTGTTAGGCTTTCCTTGTAAGACCTTTTAATATGGAAAAAGCTGTTCCCAGTGGCTGGAAGAAGGAGGAATGTCCTGATCACAGCTTTCTTGTTCTGGACTCAGAAGTCAGAAATCTGCAGCCAATTCTGCAGGTGTTTTACATGAGAGGCAGCTACAAACACACACATAGATATGTGTGTTATTTCACTCTTATTCAGAGCTTAAAAAACCCCTGTGTTTGCAGCCTTGAGTGCTGCCAAATAATTGCTTCTCCAAAAATCTGATTTGAGTAAGAAGAAAAATGTAGCCCCAGATTTTGGAAAGAGAACTTCTGTGAGAAGTTAAAATGATGCAGGACTTGTTCCCTGGGGCTGAACAGCCAGCTCCAGTGCTCCTGGTGCTGCTGGGAGGCTTGGCATGCACAGACCCTGTAAAGCTGACAAAATCCAGTGTTATTCCACTGGGCTTTTTGAAACACTGTCACCAGTAAAAAGAACTGGTTCAGGTTGTTGTTACTTGAGATAGAACTGGCAGGCATTGTGGGCAAGAGTGGTGAAAGAAAGAAATGTGCAGCCTGGGGAAGACAGTTTGTAAATTAATTTAACTATTTTCCTAATTGCTGGTTGGTTGAGGTTTTGAAGAAACACAATCCATTGACCATTCAGAGCACAATGATAAATTAGTAGTGTTAAAAGAATCTTTTAGATCACATAGCACTAATTTTGTCAGCTTTAAAAATATACGATCTCCTTAGAAGTGAAAGAAATATGCTGCAACTTCAGTTATCTTCCCTATTGACTTCACCTGATGCATGTGAAGCACATTAGAAAGCATTAAAATGCAATTATTGCCAGCATTAACCTGGCAGTGTTGCTGATTTTGAGGCTGAGGTGGACAGGAGGTGAGGCAGCCAGCTCAGCTCTTCCTCAGGGAACCTTTCCAGCCCTGGCTGCAGTGTCAAGGTCCTGGCAGGGGTGTGGGCTGGCCCTGCTGCTGTGTGTGCACACAGAACAGGAGCAGGGCACTGTGCTGGCATGGCCTGAGCAGGGTTTGTGCCCAGGGCAGAGAGGGGCAGTGTGAGCACAGGACTTCCCCAGAGCTCTGTTTGCTCTGGAGGACTTGGCCAGGGCAGGTGGGGCAGCCTCTGCTCCTGTAGGGCAGGATTTGCTCCAGGTGTGCTCCCAGCTGCAGGTGTGAGGAGCTGGGGAGGTGCTGTGCAGGCACAGATGTGGTTCTGGAGCTGCTCTGCCATGCCAGTGCTGTGCAGGCACAGATGTGGTTCTGGAGCTGCTTTTCCAGCAGTGCTGTGCAGGCACAGATGGGATTCTGGAGCTGCTTTTCCAGCAGTGCTGTGCAGGCACAGATGTGGTTCTGGAGCTGCTTTTCCAGCAGTGCTGTGCAGGCACAGATGTGGTTCTGGAGCTGCTTTTCCAGCAGTGCTGTGCATACACAGATGGGATTCTGGAGCTGCTCTGCCATGCCAGTTCTGTGCACGCACAGACACATGGAGACTTCTCCTTCCCAATCCTATTGTCAGGATTTTCCCCCTGAGAGGCTGAGTAGCCTCAAGAGAAAAATGTCAACAATAATTATCTGCTGCTGTGGAATGCAACTGTGTCTGAACAGGTGCAACCACATTGGTCCATGTGGATTGTTTCTACTTGATAACCAGTCATGGTCNTTCTGGAGCTGCTTTTCCAGCAGTGCTGTGCAGGCACAGATGTGGTTCTGGAGCTGCTCTGCCATGCCAGTGCTGCTGCTGCTGCTCTGGAGATGTGCAGTGGAGCA
Source organism: Hypocryptadius cinnamomeus (assembly GCA_013400635.1). Taxonomy (NCBI): domain Eukaryota; kingdom Metazoa; phylum Chordata; class Aves; order Passeriformes; family Zosteropidae; genus Hypocryptadius; species Hypocryptadius cinnamomeus. The sequence continues at coordinate 2,895 of VYZP01017065.1, read as the reverse complement.
GCAGCAGGATATGAGCTCGTGCTCACACATGGAGACTTCTCCTTCCCCCAGTGCAGTGTCTGGGCAGTGACAGCTTCTTTGTGCAGCGACTGCAGACCTCAGAGCCTGCTCTAGGGCAGGTGCTAAAGTGCTTCCCGGGGCTGGGACTGCTCTGGATGCCCCAGGCTAAGGCAGGGAGCATCAGGCACAGCTCGTGAGCATGGCAGGGATCCACCTGCACTTCCCATTTCATCCATCCTGCTCTCAGAGCTCAGCAGGGCACTGGCAGCAGGCAGGCTCACTGGGCACAGGTGCCTTGGCATTTTTTTGGCTGTTTATTTTGATTTCAAGCCTTCAGCTAGGAATCCTAGCAGACTGCAAGCGTGCTGCCACGGAGTTTACAAATCTTTGTGCAATATTTTCAAAACATAACAAACTGTGCATCGAGGATCTTCTCGTAATTTGGATACAGATTAAGTGCAGCTGAGCTATTTTGTCAGGTTGTGTTTCATGTGTGTGCACAGAGTTGATGTATAAATTGATATTGTAAGCTTTCCAGGGTTTTTGTGACTCCTGCAGGAAAAAAAATAGCTCCTCTCCCACCAGCCCAGTTACAGTGGAATGTGTTAGAAAGTAAATGAGATTACAAAGTGTTGTGGGCTGTGTTCTGATGCTGTTTGTTTTGGTTTAAGTACATAACTTATCCACAAGTTGATTGGTGTAGAACATGGGATGAATTGCCTTGTATAGAATAGATTGTTTTAGATCAATTCTCTAACAAATAGTAGAGAAATCAAAATTAAGTAATGTGTGTTAGTATTTTAATGCCAGTAATGTACTTTGAAAGACACAAAGGAAGCCCCTGTAATTAGAAAATTGGGAAATTTGGACTTAAGTCTTTTGTACCCAATTTTCCTGTTATAGTTGCTTAAAGTACTCATATAAAGGAGTCTATCTAATAAATGATCAGGAGATAGATTTGAAGGTTTTTTTTCTTTTGAAATATATATTTATATTTATTAGGAGAGAAGTTGCATTAATAAAATTATAGGTAATTTATCATAAAACCTGATAATTTTCTTTAGAATAAAATATTTGTGTCCCGCAACTACAAAAGTGGAGAGCAAGTACCTTCAAATATTTTAAGGAAAATCAGTCATGAGATGACATAAATGTGTAATAGGAGGGTATGGGTGATTCTTATTCTCAGAACCAGGTCTCCTAATAGAGTGCTTTTTTCTTTTATAGTGTTTTTTGCTCATATTTACTTTGAAGTAGTTTCTGTAGTTAAAGTATATAAAAATTAAAATGTATCAGCACCATATGGTAGTTGTCTCATTGCCTAAATAATGTATGTTCCCTAAGTTCACTTAAGGACTGTTCTTCTCTGCTTGGAGGGCATTTACCTATCATTTTCATATTGACAAAATTGCCCTGAGATCAGAATAATCTGATGGGTAGAATAAAAAAGACTTTGTTCTGCATTTGGTATAAAATCATAATGATTTCCCCTTGTGTTTACTGATGAAGGGCAATTTAATTCTAGGGGGTGGTTTATTCTTTGAATTTCTGGTATAAAGAATTGTGTGTTATACATATTCCCCACAGTATTTATTGCTTTAATAGTAAAAGCTGCGTGCTGGAGCTCCACAAAACACAGGTTTAGCTGGGAGATTCACTCTGAACAATAGGTATTCAGAGGAGGCACATTTTGTTTTAAAGCATATAAAATAACTGGGGACAGCAGAACTGTAGAAGTAGAACTGTATTCTACTTCTATTTTTATTTTTTCCCTTCCAGTCTCTGGTTGGAGTTCTGCTACCTGAGGATCCAGATCCCTTCTCTTTTGGAAAAATTTTGGGTTAATAATTCTGCTGCCTGTAGTGAAAAGTACATTGTAAAATACCTGTTTGTTTCCTTTTCCAGAAAATGTTGAATTTATTGTAATTACAGAATTATCTTAGATGGAACTTCTCATTTTTTCCCTGCTGCTGCCACAGTTCTACTGAGAGCTGAATTCTTTTAGTGATCCCAGTTTTTCATGCAGCTCTGTACTCTTGGAGAAACAACCATCAAAGATTTAGGTCCCTGAACTGTGATATGGACTTTAGGTGTCATAGTCTGAGGCTCCCAGTTCTTACTCTGAAAAATAAGGACTATCTTCATTTTCTTTTGGTTCCTAAAATTGTCTGCCTTTGCAGCCTGAGAAGTTGCCATGGTTTTGGTGTGTGTGTGAATTTGCATGTTTTACCATATAATAACAGAAGAGGTTGGGTTGGAAGGGATTTTTCAAGGTCATCTAGACCAATCCCAACCCTAATGATTTTATTTCTGTGCCCAGATGAGAACCAAAATCTGTGTGTTTTTCTAAGGAAATCTAAAGGTGGGGTTTGGATGGCATTTTCTGTGCACACAACATAACTAAATTACTGGTTTTCTCAGAAACTTTGATCTCTAGGAATGTTTTAGAGGTTTAGGGTTTTTATTTCTTTTTTTTCCCTACATTTGGCTCAAACAAATGGATGTGATATTTGCACTCCTTGTTCCTACTGCAGCCAAATGGTTTGAATATTGAGTGGGTGGCAGATGTACATTCTGTGCCCACCTTCAGCTGGGTGAAAATCTCCAACTCACCTTGCAGTTCTCCACAGAGCTCCTCAGTCAGGCAGGTTCAGGTTGGAAAGGTGGGGCTGTCCCTTCCTCCTGGCAGAGCTGTGTCAGCTTAGCCTGGATTGCTGCTGCTTTTGGAGGGTGTTTTCTTTCTTTTGCATGGAAAGCCAGTGAGGGCTGGAAAAGGAGTTCTCAGTGGTGTTTGGATTGTGCCTTGTAGGACAGATGAGAGTTTTGGCTGCTGCTATTGATGCTCAATGATTTTTGCCTTTTTTCTTTTCTATATCTCTGTATCCTTTACACAGA
>VYZP01017064.1:2490-16639 GCA_013400635.1 Hypocryptadius cinnamomeus | reverse complement strand
GGGCGCGCCCCGGGCTTGTCCCACTCCAGAGCGCGGCTTGAGCCCTCGGGGTTTTTAGGCTTGAGGAGCGGTGCGCGCGTTAGGAGGCCCCTGGAGATGCGGCAGCCTCCCCCGGGGGGTGAGGGTCACGGCGTCTTCCTTGTCTTTTAATTACCTGTGCTTTAGCAGCGCCATGTAGAAGCTTTACAGCGAAAGGCAGCAGGACTTAACGTTTTTAGTTTTGTTCTATTTTCTTTATTTCTTCCGTATAGTTGAGTGGCACTGGACCGATCATTTTTGCTGTTTCTGCTCATGAATGAATCGTGGGTGCTAAAAATCAGGTGGTGAGCATAAATAAAGCTCATGATATAAAAAGTTCAGCCTATGTAATTTTAGGAAATACTTTGTGCTCAGGATTGTAACAGTTTTCTTAGTGCAAATCTTAAAGCTGTTCAGGAACCAATGCTTTTTACCAAGAAAGTTACCACGTTCCCAGAAGCCTGTGTGATGAACATCTGTACTAGACAAACTCCCTGAAAGTAGTGGCTGAAGGCAGCAGAGCTTTCCGCTTTTATCCGGGTGGTGCCGGCTGGGTGTTATTTCCCGGTGAGACTTCAGCAGCTTTGGCTGTGATCCAGTTTGTCTCCTGAACTGGTGATCTGGTGAAGGTGGCTGAAGCAATCATTTCGGATGGTGCTTGTTGTCAGTTGGGCAGTGGTAATAAACTGCTTTAGTTTGTGGTGTGTGTTTTCCCTTCAGTTTACTGAGGTTTTTTTAGAGTATTGCTTTAAAAGTTTCAATAACTTGTGATGACTTCTTTTCCACTAACTTGTTGGGGTTTTTTTTATGGCATCACCTTGCTCTGTGAAGAGAGGTGGTTGAGTTTTAGTGGGCTGTTCAATTTAGTCTTGTCTGTTTTTTGATACTGCTGGTAAGGAGGATGATGGATTGTGAGTGATGGGTGTGAGGAATCAGTGATGAGCTGGCATGAGGCTTACTGAAGAAAGTGGTAGCATGTGTGTAGTCATAGCTTGTTAGTGCTCCAGTAGTAGGACCACTCATCACAATGGGAGATGCCAGCAGCTCTTTATGAATGGGGGAGAAGGGAAAGTCTGTAAATGCTGTAATCTGCTGCATGTGTTTAAAAGCTAGAAAAGGTCAACTAATTGTTTATGAACAGCAGAGCTTATGAGAGCTGATAATAACTGGAAGAGGAGAGCATGAGTCAGACAAAAGGGATGCTCAGATGTATATTGAATTAACTTTGAGTAGGAAATAACAATTTGAAACAGGTCAGGTGGTAGGAGGTGTGAAGATTCAGTGCAGGCAGTGTCTTCGTAGGGGAAGGAAGAAGGAGCAAATAAACAGAGAAGTTTCTTGTAACTTTCTGTGCCCAGTTCAAGCACTTAAGAGAATTTAAGACATAGGATTTCAAAGTTTTTGTGTACAACTCTTACTATCCGAGTAGGTTAAATCTCCACTCAGGCCTGCACAGACAATAGCAGAAATAAGGGAACCATGAAAGCTTTGCAGAGGAAATACTTTTCTAGTGTGAGGTACAGGCTGTTTATAAACAAGGAAAGGCTGTCAGTGGTAAGTTTCATTAGATGACAGAATAGCTTTGGTATTGGGTAACTATTGTTGTAGTGTCTTGTGGATATTTGAAAATGAGACCGTGGATGAAGGCTGTGTGTGATTGTTACCCAGTCTCCAGCAATGGTGCAGCAATAACTGTGTTACCTTGCTGACAGAGACCAGACTCAGATGAGGACAGCATGAACCTCCTTTAAGCACTGGTGCAGACCCAGGCTTCAGAGTATTTTTTAATGCTTTTGTGACCAGATTCTTCCTGTAGGGGAAAAAAGTTTTAAAGCCAAAATATTGGGAAGCAGGAGTGAACATACACAGTAGCCTTGGAGCATCTAGTAGTCAGAAGAGTAGCAACAGATAAAATAAGAGTAAATAATGCTAAGGGGACATCATCCATAGGAGCTCTGGTCCTTTTCCTGTTGCAATCTTTGAGTGGCAAAAAGTTTTAAGCTGTGTCTCTTTGTAAATACATATACAAGCTATATCTCATCTTTAAAATACCTTGCTTGTAATAAACTTCATGAGCAACAGGCAGAATAGTGAAATTTACTCAAACAACTTTTCAACATAGAGAATAGAAACATGGCAGAACTAGTAGTTTCCAAACAATGAAAAATAAGATTTTTGAGGAAAAAGGGTATCTGCAAATACTACTTCTAATGAAATATTAAAATAATTAAACCTTTGAACAGTACAAGAAAAAACACATATTAAAATGTGGTGGGTAGCATCAAAGAATTTTACCATTTCCTGCACTGTTCCTGTTGTGGTTGTTTTTCTGTGAGTGAAGAGTCTGGTGCAAAAATATGAAGGGTGAGAAAGAGGCAAGTGTGAGATGTGCCCAGCTCAAAGAGAGGACTGTGAAGAGAGAATCAGGGCTCACCCCAGTGGGTTTACAGTCAAATGACTTTGCTTTTGCTGTCATGAAGCTTGAACTCACTACTGTTGTCAAATATAGGGAACTTACATTGCAAGGAGTAATTCTGCTTCATGTGGCTTTGGGAGTGTAACAAGACAGTGGTGGTAATATTCACATTCTTACATGTTAAATAAAACTAAGCTGAGTATCCCCTTGTCTCTGGTGTCTAGAAATTGGTGTATTTGCAGCTCTGGTACATGGGGTTGGTCTCTTCAGATCCACTTTGTTTTCCTTATTTACTGGTTATGGGAAAATGTGTCCTTTTAGCTCATGAGTGCTACACCAGGCAGCCTTGGAGATGTCCAAAGTAAATGTATACAATATTAGGACAAAAATGCTGACCTGTTGCCTTTGTTTCTGAACATCCATCAATGCTGGTGTCACCCAGTCCTCTGGGGAAGAGGGACCATGGCTTGCCTGCAGAAGGATATTGTCTCTCTTGGGATCTCTTTTTTCCATTGGAACTCACTCTTGGTGTCACTTGCTGTGATCTCCTCTGGCTCTGTGTTCCCAGTTCTGGGTCTCCTCATAGGAGCTATCATCTGGGGAGAGGATCAGTATGGGGCAAATCTACTAGGCTGTCTTGTCATGGCAGCTACAGAAATCCTCAAAAGTACAAATAAAAATACACAGAGATGCATGAGAAGAAATGGCAAGTTACTGCAGACGTGTTATACCAGTCTCACAATGATGACTGGTGGCTTTACTGCTGAACTCTCTGCTGCCCAGTGACCAGTATTGAGTTGACCCCACTGGTTAGAAATCATACAGGCATTTCACAGTTAGCATCTTAGATGTTAAAAATTCGTGTAGGGGTCAGGTAATTTTTTAAAGCACTGACTGGAAGGAAGACTCCTGTTACTACTTTTTGATGTATTCACTACATAACCCTATAATTCCTTCAAAAACTACTTGTGAGTCTAATTGGCATATTCTGTCCTGTTTCTTTGCTTTGTTTCTTTCAGTCTCTCACCAGATGAAACTATCTAATTTTTTGTGCTGTTATTCTCAGTAAGTATCTCCTCTGTGAGGTATTCATTTATCACTGAACCTATTGCTAAAAATGAAGGTTTTTCTAAAGGATGTGTCTTAATTTTATTAAGTATTAATTTTATTTTAGTGGCTTTATTACTTATGTCTGAAACAAAGTTAATGTGGAAATATTAATGTGGAGCACACTTCTCTTACGGCTGTGAGAACTGAGATAGTTACATCCCTAAAGGCAGATTTTGGAGATGCTTTTGGAAGATGACTCCTCCAAGTACTTACTATTATGTTCTTTCCTTCGCATTTGATGGCATTCACTGACAGGCCCCTTATTCATCTAGTATTTCTACTACTTTTCTGGCAGTGCAGCAGCAGCAATGATACCAGATGAAATCATTATAGAAGGAGTTCTACTAGTTCAGAGAACTATATCAGAGCTTTAAAACCAAAAAAATTAAAGGTGTAGATAAGACATTCTTTATTTTTCTTTGTTCTGAGATTTAGATGTAGCTATTGCAATGAGTTCTTCCTTTTTTAGTGCCTCAGTGCTGTAACAATTTTACTAGTCTGTATCTTGTTTCTTGCTATCATTAGTAGAGGGATATAGGCCTATCTTTCATCTGTTCAAAGTCAGCAAAGCTGGAAACAGATACTTTGTTAAAAGTGATTCCTTTTTGTAAATTAATTTCTATCTGCGTTGCCCTGTGACCTTTTCATTCCCACCAAGAACACTTCTGAAGGCTGCAGAATGTGAAACATACACAGATTGTGCCTTTGACGTTGAGTTAATTTCAAAAGGAAAGCAATAATGAATGTCTTTAGACATCTCCAGAATGTATCATTATTTCTGTTTGTTACCTGAGGAAAGTTTCTTATGTGCAATTAAGTCAGAATTTGTATGTTTTCTCGAGACAAGTATGCCCTGAACATTTCTGTTACCAATTTTTCATTACCTTTCATGGTTTACTCCCTGCTTAAGTAGGCTAGACTCTTTCTGTTTCCCAGCCCCCAAGTAATTTTCGTGTCTGTAATGGGAGTGGCACTATGGGAGACGACAGCATCTGATGGAGCAGCTGTGCTGTCCGAGGCTCCTTGCTCTGTGGTACAGCAGCTGCTGAGAGGTAGCATATTACCACCGCTTTCCAAGTCTTTTCCCAGCTTCTGTCATACCTTCTGCAGAAATCATTGGAGCATGTTTTCTGTAATAAACCACAGGAGGGTTGAGTGAAGTGTCCTCTAAATAGAATGATAATTTAAGATTACTTAGAGACTTCAGTTAATGCAGAACACAGCTTTGTGTTTGTTTAGCCAGGCTAATCCTGGGGAGCTTGTTCCACCAATGTGCTTGAACCAGCATGTTTTGTGTCCTTAAAACTTCATGGGTGCCTGGAGAGATCCCATTTTTTAGCTACTCCTTAGCAGCTTGGTTCTTGTGTTCTTGAGGGAAGGCTGTGCCTCTTCCACTGTGCTGCAGTTCCGTTTGCTCAAGCCTGTTTGAATAATTTTGCAGTGGTACCTGGTACTCAGATCAAGCAGAGATCCCAAGTTGTGTTGCAGGAGCTTGCCCTGAGGTAGGGTAGTGGATTTTCCCTGGACGTGATTATAAAAGATGAGATCTATGGCTTTGGGGAATTTCTCAGTTTGCACTGAATTTGTTTAGGTTTATTGATGTTTTTTTAAAATGAATCTTTGGACGTTTTTGTTATGGCTTTCAATACTTCCTCGCAGAGAATTACCTAAAGGTGGGAAAGACACATTCAGTCATTTGGTTCTTCTTCAAACTTGTCATGTGAAAAACATTAAGTTTACTCGAAAAGCATTCTGTGAACCCTGCCTACCGTATGAAATAAAGGGGAATGCAAAGGCTTTTATTCTTAGCAGTGGATACTGACTGAGGTCCAGCTCCTGTTATCTTGTTGATAACTGTGTAGTTGCTGTGTAATGAAAGAACTCATGGAGTAAGGTGTTGCTCAGGACTTTAAAGACTTCTTCTAGAAATGAAGAGGAAACCAAGGAGAAATGAAAGGGGGTTGAAATTGAGTACTGCAAACCAAACTAGTATGTGTCTGTAGTGGTGATGTTACAGTGATTGATAACATTTTTCTGATTAATACAATGTAAATTCAATTGTCTTTCATGCAACTAAGTTAAGTAAATGTTTTTCTCCTCAACCTTTCAGTAAAAAGCTTCTAGATGACCAGAGTTTACTTCTGTTTGGTTTGTATCTTTTTCTGTTATCGGAGTGAACAAATAGCACCTTCTTGTTTGTTTGTTTGTGTTTTTGGGGGTTTTTTTGTGAAAAGTCAACATCTCCAGAGTGTATTTGCAGATTCAGAGTGCGACCTAAGTTAGAAATTAGGTTTTAGAAAACAAGGTTAAACTTTGAGGAAGTTCTCTATCTATTTGAATGTCAAATACTGATACTTGCAGCAAAAGTTTGCAGTCTCCAGATGGGGTATGAGGCTTAGAAAGTGTTCGTTTAAAAGTTCAGAGTTTACATTCCAAAAAGTTCAGAAAGTGCAAATTTCAAAAGTAATGAGGTTTTGCTAATAGTTCACAAACAATGACAGCTAATTTTGCCACAGATTATTTCAGCTGCTAGGCAGCAGTTCTTCAGAAACAAAATTAATAAGTCAGATTCCACATTGCACAAATAGTAAATTAGGTGCCAGGCCACAGATTTAAAGATTGCTGGGTTTGTGAGAAGGGGAAAGGAAGAAGTTGGTGGCGCTCACAACTGGCTGCTAGAAGCACTTTTGATGGTGTGTTTGTGGCAGTGATGAGTGGTGAGCTGAATCCAGGGATCAGAGGCAAGTGCAATGTACTTCTGTTGCTTGTGCAAATTTTTATCACAGAAAGGGATGTCCAAATGCACTATTTCTGAAGGTAAATATTATCTTCTCTCTATTCACTGTTCTGAAACAGAGGGATCCAGTAAAGTCAAGTCTTGCAAAGCAGTAGGTTTCTCTGGGGTATATATGTGCTTCTCTACATGGAAATAAGTTTTAACAAATGCAATTCAAAATTTATCTGTATGGAAACAGATAAAGAATATTCAAGTGTCCTGAGTCAGACCAGGAAACTTACAGTTTCAAATTAATTTTGAAATTTCAATTTGAACTTGGATAAAGCATTCACATCAGCATGCTATCCAGTGTTAAGGAAATCCAGTTCTGTTAATCAGTGCTTAGTGTATTTATTAGAGGCATGCAGTCATGTCTTACCTTTCTTAGAACAGATGTTTTTAAGTGTACTTGACGTGTTTTCCTCATGTCAATTTATTTGGAGTTTGAAATTTTTCATTTCTCTCCAGTACAGCCCCATTGCCTCCTAGTGTGTGAAACAGGTATTATTTTCAAAGTTTCAGAAAGATTTCCCCTTACTTTTATTACATCATGTATATTATCACCTTTGTCGTCAGTTGTCCACATTGCCAGTGTGCAGAGGAAAGCGTTTGATACAAATCTGTGAAATGCATTAGAAGAAATATTGGGTGATATAAGCATTTAACCACTTATAGAATTTTCAGATAACTTTTTTCTTTTTTTTCCAGTACATGCATCATGAATGAATCTGCGTCTAGTGGAAATGGTCAGGAGTTTGATGTATTTAGTGCAATGGACTGGAAGGATGGCATAGGTACTTTGCCAGGAAGTGACCTAAAGGTAAGATATGTAATTTTTTTCAATAAAAATGTTAAATGACAAAAGGATGCATTTGAAAAGCTGGTGTGTAGGTATCTGCTTTTATGAATAAAACATGAATCTGCAGTTCTGAGTTAAGAGACTGTAGCCTGTTAGGTTTTAGCTCTGGAGTTTCTTGATTCAGTTTGTGATGCTGGCACAGACAGCCCTCATCCCCGTAGGAAGGCATAAATTAGCACTGCCTCACTATACAGACAGAATTAATCAAATGTACAAAATCCCAAAGAAATCTCAAAAGTGTGAAAATGCAGTCCACTTAGAGCATTATACTGCTGCATCACTAAGAATTTTCATACTGTCATTGACTCTCACGGTCTTACATTCTTAGGTCTTTTTATTCCTAAAAATAGTTTATTTTTGCTATGCTTTTGTCATGTGGGTGCCTAGAAAGATGAATAAAGTGAGTGCTTCTGAGCTGGTTGCAGTTTAGAGATTTGAATCATATCAGAGTAGTAATTTTGCTTACATTTCTCACACTGGTTGAGTTTCCTGAAGTAAATCACAACTCTTTTGTTTTCAGTTTCTTTTTATTTATCTGTCGTCAGAAGGTATCCTTTGCTGTGCTTGCAATTTTGATATTAGAGACTGTCTTGTACCTATTTCCTCTTGATTAAAGTCAATATTTTTTGTATAATTCAAACTAATGTGTTTTGCTTGTAGTTTATGTTTTGAAAGGAATCTCACAAGAAAATGTGTGGCATTTAAAACAATTTTTTATCTTTTGGTGCCTGATATGATTTCTATTGTTGAAGTAAAAATTTTAAAAAATGTTTGAAATTTGGAATATGCATGTTGTGAATGTGTTTTTGTGTTGGTGTTTAGGTTATTTGTTTGTTTTATGGGTTTGTTTGAATTTTTGCTTTTAGTCACAGAACAGTAGAATAAATTTACAGAATAATTTTCTTTGCAGAGGACTTCAGGCCACCACCCAGACTGAGTATCCCAGACCTCAGGGCAGGTTAGATCAGGTTGCTCAGGATTTGGTTATCTGCAGGGCTGGAGATAGCACAGTCTCTCTGGGCAACTTGTTCCAGCATTTGTCTACACTCATAGTAATTTTTTCCTTTTATGGATACTTTCTTGGAATTTCTCCTTCTGTAGCTTATGCCTGCTGCCTCTTGTCCTCCTGTGCACATCTGAGAAGTGCCTGGCTGCATCCCCTCTATATCCTCCCATTAACTGCTGGAAGACAGCAGTAAAATCTCTCCTGTTCTTAAGACTGAGCAGATGGATGCACTCAGCTTCTTGCATGTCATCTGCCACAGCCTGTACCTGGTTTGGTGGACTTGCTGCAGTGTGAGAGTGCCTTTTTCCTAGCAGGCACAGCAGCCTGCATATGCTCTCATCAGTATTCACTGGAGGAGAATGGTGTGTTTCCCTGTCCTGCTGGCTGCCCTCTTGCTCAGGCAGCCTGGGGTGCTCCTGGCCACCTTTGCTGCCCGGGCACGTTGCTGACTCATGTTCACACCGGTTTTCTGCAAAGCTGCTCTCAGATAGTCAGCCCCTGGTCTGAGCTAGTGCACAGAGATGCTGTGTTCCAGGTGCAGGGCCTAGTGCCTGCTTTGGTGGACCTTCATGGCATCTTGTTAGCCCATCTTCTTCAGCTTGTTGAGGTCTAGATAGACCAGCAGCCCTGGCCTTCAGTTCATCAGCCATTCCCTTCAATTTCATGGTTTGATTTTCCTGACTGTACTCATAGAGAAGCCTTTCTTTTTCCCTGTGCTAGTTTATTCTCTGGCTGAGTTTTGGATTTCCTAATTCCATGACTGTACACTACAGCAATATCGCTGCATACCTTGTCTGTGGATCTTCCTTTTCCACGTTCTGCTTACCTTCTTTTTGTTTTTGAACTAAGTCAGGAGTCCCTGGTTCATTCATATTGGCCTTCATCCACATTTAACTTGTTGCACACTGACATGCCTCATTCTCCTGGTGTGAAGTCCTTGGAGAGAGAGAGACAGATTTCCTGGGCTTATTTACACTTTAAAACAGTCTCCTGTATGATCCTGCCAAGCAGATCTCTGAACAAGCCAACATGTGCTTCTTCTGAAGTCCAGGGCTGCTGTTTCATTATTTGTTTCTCTGGCTTCTTTCAGGATTTCAGACTTCATCATGTCATAGTGATGATGGTAGTCAAGGCTATGATGAGCTTCCACATCCTTGAACAGTTCTGTATTTTTAAGTCCAAGCTTTCGAAATTTCTTTCTATTTTAATATGCAAGATTGTGTGGAAGGGAACCATAGTATTGCAGTATTTGAGCAATACAAAAGGGAACAGTGCAGGAAAATATAATAATCTCATATAAATCACTGGTTTGTGCTTTTTTCAGTTGTGGTTACCCTATGTTGGACAAAACTGAAGCAAAGTTAGAGTCACTAATGAGTAGAGGAATGGGAAAGTTTCCATGTAAAGTAAGGGAAAGGAGCTGGGAGGCAGCTCAGGGTAAGTTCAGTGGATCATGTAGAAGATTCTTAACTATGTCCTTTTCAGAAAAGCATGAGCTTCATTTTTAGGCTGCTCTGATGGGTTTTTAAAATTTATTTATTTTAATTTGGAAACAAACATATTTGATTTTTGGATAGAGATTCTTTCTTGGTCCAAGCATTAGGGGAGGTACATTCACAGGTGCAATAGTAGCCTACCCAGAGTGGTGAAATATACAGAGTATTGGCCGGGCAGCTCCTTTTTGGGTTATTATTTGGTGGTTTGTTTGCTTGTTTGCATTTTGTTAGCTACAAAAGTGAGGGGTTGAAGGGATGAAAGGGATGAAATTGAAATAGAGCCATTTGAAGACTGACTGAAGGAAGAATGTTTTCCAACAATGCAGAATTATTTCGAGAAGATCACTGTACTGGGGAACATCAAGATTCAGTGAGAGACTAGTTGTTCACACAGGTGCCAAAAACAATTTGAGCTGTTAAAATAGTAAGGACTTTTAAGCTTTTATGATATTCATAACGACTCATATTTCAGGACTGCTTCTAAATAGTGGTGGTTAAAATGGTGACTAATCACTTGAAATTGTAAATGTGATCATGAAAGATGTGTTATGTTCTCTGTGGAATTCTCAGAATGGGTTTAATGAGGATTATTTACCTGGACTCTCCTGGTCACAGAGTGTTTTACTATTGTGTCCTGAACCTTAAGAAAATGACCTTACGTAGCAGTTACTTATTGTAAGCTTGTGTGTGTCTTTCAAAAATTGTTATAGACTTGTTCCACTAAATGCATCAAACCATTGTTGTGTATTTACATTGAAATGCACTTGAAAAATCTGCTGAAAACACTGTAATGGCAAGATACTTAAACACAAATGTTCTATTTTTGCAGCTTGGTAATAGATTTGAGTATCTGAGACATTTTATAACAAATAAAAAGCGATAGTTTAAATACCCATTGTAGACAATGTATTGCTTAATTTCTCACACTTAATCTTTTCTCTTTTTACAGTGTTAGGGGAGATTGAAGAGTCAGATTTGGCAAACTGTATTGTATCAGCATATTAACATTCAGTTAAATGTATACCAAAATATTGAAATGCTGCTTTTTAATATAGACATTTTAGGGAGTTACCTAATTGAAGTCCTTATTTTTAGTTGTATAAATAATATAGCATTTGCTTGTCTTTACTTCTTGCATGATGAAGTGTCATGCTTATTTTAACGTATCCATGTTTTAAAAAATCTCTTTTCTTGTGTGCTTTATTAAAATCCGGCCTGGGGTTATCAGGCGGGTATATATGAGCAACCGTTCTTTTTAGAACCACTTAATTTTTGTGAATATGATTTCCTGAATGGTGAAAAGTTGGTAAAACACTATCGTAAGTAGAGCAAAATGTTTCTGAAACATTTAAAAATAACTTTTCTCAACATTTTCTTAAAATTTCTTAAATCTAACTTTTCTTACGGTACAGAGGAACATTTAAATCAGGAATAGATACTTGGATTGTTTCTTTTTGTTATTTCCCGGTCTAATCAAAACAAGGGAGCCAAATCAGATACCAAGCTTCTGTTCTCAGCCATGCCACAGTCTCTTATTCCTGCATCTGTTTCTATACCAGTAAAATGCTGAAAATGTTCTTTCGTATGACTTTGGGCACTGTTAATTCTTAGGGTTCTGTCACCTGTAGTTGGAGAAAGCTGTGGAAATACATTCTTATGATTTTGTTAAAAAAATCTTCAGCAAAAATAGTTAACACTCCTTGAACACTGCTTTGAGCATGCTGTGTGACAGATAAGTAGTGAGTAGTTGTGGAAAATGCTAGAATTTCAAATTACACAGGGAATGGAGAGAATTAAAAATTGTACAGTATGATGCACAGAAGACTGTGAACAAAAATTTTAGCATTGTATATTAGTTCTTTCAATATGTTTAAATAAAACAGAAAACTTGAATTCCAGTAGAATTTAAAATAGTTTACAAATTACAGAATGCCTTCATGTGGCAGGCAAAGTAATGTATGCTCATCTGAAAAACATCAGTGCTTACCAGTTACTCTGCATGGTGTGAATATAAATGTGAAACCCTCCTCTTTTTTCTCTTTTTTTTCTCTTTTTTTTTTTAAAATCTCTGTGCTGAGTGCACACAGTAACACTATAGCTTCAAGATTTAAATATACTCATTAAATTGGAAAAGCTGTAATAATTTGCAGTCACTTCCTACTGCAGTGACAGAAGTTTATGAAGTACTTCTTAATGCATTTTCTAGTGCTGTGTTTGGAAAGTGAGCAGTTATAAACTGCGTGGACAGAATTTTGGTTATTTCCAGCTTGCAAATTGTGCTTGAACATAAAGGAAAAAAAAATTAAAATTTAATGATGAAGAAATGAACCTGTAAATAAAGTTGGGCAGCACACATAGTAAGAAACATGATAGAGTAGTGGATGTGAATGGTGGAATAATGACCAGTGGTGTTTGGTATTTTCAGCAGTGCTGTAAAGAAGGTAAGAGTGGTTTGGATTTCTGTGTTTCTGAATGCAGGGGTGCTGCAGCAACTCAAGACGGTAAAGTACATCCTTCCACCTGCCTGTTCTGAAGTTGTGTTCCAGCTTGCCTGGGATAATTAATGATTTTAGAATGACTTATTTTCTTGCACTGTTATGGAAACATCGGTAGTGTCTCGGGCGATAACTTTGTACAGTGCTTTTACAGTGCAACGCTGCTCCTGTTCTCTCATGGAGGCATGGGCTGCACTCTGAGCCTGGAGAGGCAGGGAGGGTCCATGAGGGTGGTGTCCATGGGAAACATCACTGGTAACTGGTTAAATTGCTGCCAGCACTGGGAAGGTGCTGCTCTAGAGACAAGATGGATTCCCTACAGGGAAGGTGGTAAGGAATAGTGTGTAGGGAGCAGAAAGCAAGGTAGATGGGGACTTCCTCTGAGCATGTGTGAGCCCCAGCAGTTCTACCTTGTGGCCTGGTTCTTTCCACATGAAATTACCTTTATTCTGTTGCAATCTAATGTAATTAATTAGCTCTTGCTCTGCTCTGCTTCATTGCCATAGATTTCTGGTCAAAATTTTGCAATGTCATAAAACGAGTGAACCTTATGTAAAGAAAAAAATGACCAAAAAAGGAAATTTCACTATTAAAATTGCTAAAACTGCAAAGGCAAGAAATGCTGGATTTAGGTTTGCCTTTGGATCTTTATTTGGGTTCCCCAATGTGTATTCATGGTAGTCTTCCCTTAAGTGATCATATGGTATTTTACCACAAAATCTCTTGTGCTGTTTGCTATTAAATTTGCAAATGACTGGGCAGAAGGTTTCAGGAAGGAAAAGGAATAGTTTTGCGGCTATTGCAGGTAAATCCCACACAGGAACGCTTAGCACTGCACTTGTATCTACCACAGCCTTTCTGCGCAATGCTGAACCACTCACTGGAACCAAATCTTTGGCAGGTAGCCATTTTTTATTTATTTGCTAGCTTGGGCTTCCCATGAGTGTTTTGTATCTAGAAATATTCTGGCCAAAATAATTCGGAGCCAGGGTTGTCTTGTAGGTCAACTTCTGGATCAATAAGCGTCATCTTGGCAGGCCTTGACTTCTGGCTCTGTTGCTGATTTATGTGTCACCTTAAGAAAGTCTGTTTAGCTGCAATTTCCTACTCAAGTGGAGATAATAAGGCAGACTGAGTTTGCAGTGTAGAGAAATCAGTGGGAAGCCCTCTGGTACTGAGATAATTCTTGAGCACTTGAAGTGGGATGGGAGGGGGTTTGGAAGAGCCTGAGGAGTGCCTAAGAATAAAGTAGATAAACATTACTGCAGACAGGACTGAGGTATTGGTATATACTGGGAAAATGTCAGTCTCTCTTTCTAAAGGGCTATGTTTTCTGATGGTACCTTCGCTTTCTGTTCAGTAGTGATGAGAGAATGCTCCTATTATTTTTATTTTTGGAAGGATATAATTTGATAGCAATTCCTTCCTGCTTGCCTGCCCAGATAGGAAAAAACCCTTTCTTTTTGGATGCAAATTGTTCTCTCTTCTTTGTTACTTCAGGATGAGCCTATTGCAGTGTTACTGAAACATCTTAAAATCAGTCCAAGATTGGTGGAAGTGCTTGCCTTTCTTGCTGACAGCATCTTTCCAGTGAGAGTGGGTCTGGCCTTGCCCCTTGGTCGTGGTGAGGAATTTAATTTCTGCTGACTGTGATTTAGGGAGCCCTAGATACCCTGTGATCCTGCTTGTCTTTTGCCACACTTGCAGAGTAGCAGTGTGCAGGCTACTCATGATTGAAGAAGCAGAGTTGGCAGGTGCAGGACCAGCACATTTCCCCAATATTCTCTATCCCTAAAAGAGTCAAAATTTTGTGACGAGGCAAGTGTAAGGGATCACGTGCTTACTGAGTGCTTTAAAATAAGCTGGGAGCAGAGTACTCAGAAGGATGAAGAGCTACCAAAGGGAGAGTTTTTTCTTTTGTAAGTGGCTGAGAACAGAGATTTTGTTTCAGGAGTTACTTTACACTGCATTGT